>JAQFZE010002084.1:0-15533 GCA_034695245.1 Dicyrtomina saundersi | reverse complement strand
GTCCTGCAGTTGGAAGTGTGACTGGAGTAGTGTAGCAAAAAACCATATCTCATTATTACGTCTTCACTCTGCAACATGTGTTAGGGATCGTCCAAAAATGACGACACGCACATTTTTTTGGTTTTAGGACCCACCCACCCCCATGTCATCACTTTAACATTACGTAAACGACTATCTTTAGCATGTAATGTCATCATTGGACCCACTGACCCTACCAATGACATCATGTATGGACAATCCCTCATGCTAAATACAGACTGACTGATGGGGATGGGAGCCTTCCCTTATTTACGTATTTTTGTGTTAAGCACGGAGTAATAAAAATATACATAATAATGATAATACTTGGCTTTGGGTTCCGCTCGCTGTCTTTTTTATCATTTTATCCAGACCACTTCAAATATTCAAATTCACTTTCACGTTATACTGTGTATTGTATATTGACCTTGATGATTGACTAAGTGATCATTTGACACGTAATAGGTACAAGAGTTTGGAGGCCACATGATGTTTACACTACCTATTTACTTGTTACATAATTATTGCACAATAGTCAATACTCATAATCATGAAAGCGGCTAAAGCTAAAGCAAAAGCTTCGGCATCGGCAATATCGGCATCGGCATCGACTTTTACATGATAATTCTCTATAGTCTATATATCCTTCTTAAAACATTAATCTTTTTCACGTTTGGGATTTTGGATTTACAATTTTTGCTTATGAGTAGAGAAACCATCGAAAGAATGAGTGTGACGCTCTATGCTGTTTTACAATTGAAATCTATTTCCACGTGCTTTTCAATTCAAATTCTCGCGCGGTTCTCCTTCTCCCCAATTCACAGCCTTTATCCCACTTCCCGCGAAGTTCAAACACCACTTTTCATCATCCTCATTTTCAGCAATTTTATCTTTTTGTGGCCCGGAATTAAATACGATTGATGGATTTTGGGTGCACTTAATTGCAATTAAGTTGTCGTGTTATCGTTTCGTATCTCCTAAGCAGTTTTACTTTCACGGTTGACAGTTTTTTTAAATATTCACTTAGTGGTTAGTATTGTTTTTAGCCTTTTAAATATTCCGGCCTTCGGTCGTCATTTGTACGTTTGTGCTCAAACCTTTACGAAGATCGGAAATCGGAAAAAAACTTCCTAATTCATAATGTTCTACCACGTAAGATTTTTAAAGTTTCACTTATAATTAACTTTTGTATATTACACTTGATTTATTCACATGACCACTGACTGACATGTGAGTTGTGTCAAGTGCCACCTGATTCTAGAGACTTGATGGTTGACTGACGTGTAGTTTACGCAAACATTCATTTTGAATTTTAAATTTAATCTGACTTGTTTCCTATATGTAATTAACTGTATTGTCTCTTTATATTTTTGGGATTGCCATCGAAAACAGATCAGTATGGACCATGAGATAATTCTCCATCCTCAGTATTTCGGGCCGAAATTATTGGACACGGTGAAACAAAAGTTATTCACAGAAGTTGAAGGAACGTGTACTGGCAAATATGGATTCGTGATTGCAGTGACGACAATTGATAAAATCGGAGCTGGGACGATTCTGGCCGGTCAAGGTTTTGTTGTGTACCCCGTCAAGTACACTGCTATCGTCTTCCGACCATTCAAGGGAGAAGTTGTGGATGCCGTCGTGACTCAAGTTAACAAAGTTGGCATGTTCGCCGAGATTGGACCCCTCTCATGCTTCATCTCACATCATGTAACCAAACTATTGACTAACTTGTCTAGTTTTGATTTTTTTTAAATTATGATTATAAATCAAGTTTTTCAAAGATGCATGCATTTAACTCCCTGTCGTGTTTATGAGTACGCTAATATCGCTAATTAATTGGATTTCCTAACTGTTTTCTGTCGAATGAAATAGTCGATTCCTTCAGATATGGAATTTGATCCAGCTGGTCAGCCTCCTTGTTACAAGTCGAAAGAAGAAGATATGGTCATTAAGCAGGATGATGAGATTCGATTGAAAATTGTTGGAACTCGAATTGATGCCGGAGGAATTGTTAGTTTAATTTAATTCATTTGTTTACTTACCACAATTACTTAATTTAAATCTTAATTTAAATGATGTTATTTTGTTTCAATTTCAGTTTGCTATCGGAACCCTTATGGATGATTACCTTGGACTGATTTCAAACTAATAGCTTAGGCTAGCGTATTATTTTAGTGGGAAGTGATCTGTCTGTCAGATGAAAATTAATGCTGCTGTGAATATAATGCTATTGTGCATCGATGTGCTTCATCATATTTATGATCGAAACACATTTTTGTGACTGTGTATTCTTTGTAAGAGACGGGCAGACGTAAATTGGCTTCGGTTGATGTTTTAGATATTTTTCCTCGTTCTTCGATTTAATTATTGAATCAAATACAATAGGGTTATTAATTTGTACTCAAAGCTATATACTTTATTCTGTATTTAATTTGCTCAAAAATGTGAGGGATACGTTGTAAAATTAATTAGTTATAAATTACAGCAGAGGCCTGTTAGAGGATGTTGTTAACTTACTTAGGTAATTATTATGTATCATTATTTAAGTATGGTGTCTGAAGTTATATCTTATCCAATTTAATTTTCTACCAGTAGGGTTACCAATAATCTGGACAGTTGAGTACATTTGTAATTTATCTACGTTTTGTAATTATTCCTGTAGAGGTACTGGCAGTTAATGATTTCAGATTTAATTTATTATGATTAGTTGATTAGTGTTGAGCTATTTAAGTCAACGTTAAAAACTATAAGAAAATATTACAAAGTTTTGTACGAATAAAGCAACGATATGCGTAGGAAATTGTCTGACTGAGGAATATGGAGTCAAAATTCATGAATTGTTATCTTTGTAGTTTTTCCTTGAAGCAAATTATTTTCGAATTATTTCAATTTTGAGTTTGAATCGCATCCGTACAGAATATATTTAGAAGGGGTAGGTAGTAGTAAGAATAGCGTAGATGCTTCCATTGATCCCTTTGGTCATCTTTGCTTTTGCTATATGGGTTGTGTACATAAATGAAATTAGTTCCTACGCCAAGTGTGATTTGTTATTTATCAATTCCCCCTAACATCACATAGACATTGGGCATTAGATTTGAAATAATTATGATGGCGCACACGTTATTAGAAATGTGAGTGTTAGTTTGAGTGGAGTGGAAAGAGGGAAGGAGACAGGGGATTCGGATTCGGGTTGGAAGTTGGAGAATAATCCGGAAGGAAAGGACAATCCGGTGAAATGGAAGTGAAGGGAAAGCGGAGTGTGGAGCTGAAATTGGAGCGATACCGGAATTGAGTGTTATTAGTTTTATTAGAGGGAGTGATTTCATTAGCTTTCCTCCTTCCTCCTCCTCTCCCTCTGGCCATCCCTTCAAAACGAACGCTATAATTTTATTGCATAATGAATTAATTAGAATTTGGAATGTGTGCAGAGTCACTACACTGCCATTTAATGATTTAATGCCAATGGAATACTGCCGCTCTGTCACATCCCTATAGATTGTGTGCCACATGATATGCAAATATCTCTACCGTACGACCCACGTAATTATTATAGACTCGTTGTACAAAAAGGGAGACAGAAAAATTTAGCGAGAGGAGTAAAAGAGCCGGAGCCGGGCAATTTTAATTTCTCCATCCGGAATCCGGATTTCATTCAATTCCCGAATTCCGGTTCAGGAATTATAGAAATCAGGGGCGGGAAGTGAGGGAGACATATTTGTACGTAATTATTACACATGTACAGGGATATGAATACATGAATGCCAAAATGCCAACACGAACACAAGTGGTTCAAAGGTTCCTTTTCCATTTTCCATACATCTACTTCCTGGTATCGTGGCCGTAGTTGTAAAGGCTTCTATCTCAACTCTAATAAAAAGCCTCGTCCCAAAAACATTGTTTTCAATTTTGACTGAGATTAAATAATTGACCGAAATTCCAGCGGCTCCCTTCCCGTAATATAACAATTTGGTTAAACATAATAATGCAATTGAAATTTAGAAAGCAATTTGGTTTGTTTTAATTCTGTTGCGTGTAATTTGTGCTCATTATTTTGTGATTGTATTTCGTGTGTAGATCCAGCATCAGAAGAAATCTAAATCATTTTCCAGAGCAGTTCTTTAATGACGTACAAATTGGTTGGGATTGATCTCCGGACCAAATCCGTCAGTCTTTTTCGGAGCTCTGGAATAAAATGGGAGAGAGATGTGGGAAATGGAATGTGGTGTTTGAGTGGTTGGACAGGAGATGAGGAGGATGAGAAGATGAGATGTGGTTTGGTGGGTTGTGTGTGGGTTGTGTGTCTGCTGGGCTCCTTCTTTGCATAATGTGAGTGTGGTTGAGTGTCTGCATGAGTTGGACTCGCAAGGCTGGATTATTAGTTTCGTCTCTGCATGATATTGAGGGTGTTGGTGGTGGTGGGGAGGGGGTGGAATGGATGGGCATGTGGGATTGTGGTTGTGAGGGTTGGGATTAGGGGATTTGAATGGGTGAGGTCGTGGAGTTGGATTGAATGGGGATTGTGATTATGAAGCGAAGAGGATTATTTAGAATTACGGACTTTAATCCAGAATATCACTGTTCCACTTCCACCTTCCTCGTCCTCTCCCACTTGGAGTTCTGCACCGAAATCCGAGGATCTCTACCCGCCGTCCATTTCACGTACACTGTGCATTTTGGAATCTACATGCACGGTGTAGTTTGTGAGGGAGATGTCGTAATCGTAGTCGTAGTTCCATTTGACGCGAGTCTTTGTTTGTTCGGTTGTGAGCGTGGCTGTCATTGGTTTGGATTGGTTTTCATTTCATTTCCTTCATTTCCCGGATTCTCGTTTAGTGTCCCTGGGACTCAAGTTCCGTCTCTGTGTGTGTGGATGTGTGGGGATTTGCATATTTCATAACTTGAACATTTTATCCCCCCCCCCACCTCGTTCCCAGTCTGTCTGTGAGATTGTCTGTGTGGAAATGGTGGAGCGTGGAGCGAGATGGTGAGTTTGGGGAGAGATTAGTTGAATGCCCAGAGCAGCAGAGGAGCAGTTCGGGACGAAGAAGATGAGAAGACGAGACACGCACAGAGATGCGAATCCGAGTCCCACTTCTCATTATCATTATCCTGCCCCGCTCCTCTCATCACCCTCCACTGGAACAATGAGTCTGGAGCCCGGACCAAAGCTGAGACCGAAACCGAAGCCGAAACCGGAGCCGATGCCGAAGCTGATACGGAAACGGAAACGGAATGACGGAGAAGCTGATGCCGGGAGAGAAATTGAGACTGGGAGTAAATGGAGACGGGCTATTGAATGATATGCACAGAGGGAAATTCGGCTGTTGACGTTCAGGGAGTTGTATTTCAATTTCCATTTGTTTCTCTCTCCTCGTCTCCCGTCTTCTGTCAAAGACACCGAATTCGGATTCCCAGTTTGCATCTGTTTGGGGCAACCCAGGGAAGTTTTGAGAGGGACAAGTCTACTAATCTCGCGTGTACAGCCATTAGTCCCTATTATATCCCATTATGTCCCTCCAATTATTATCCGACTCTCCGTTTAATCGGATGCAAGGCTATGGGGCTGGATACCCGGCACATTTCACATTTCATCATTCTTTAAATTTTAGCCGAGGATTTTAGTGAAAATGTAGAAAATAGTTGGAAACCCCCAAATCCCCGTCTCTCCTCTCTGTCAATTATCTTAGATTAGTCCCAAATCCTTTTCCATTATTTCATTCCTTTCACACACACCCCCCACGCTCCACTCTTATGCATGTCTGGAATTAATTCTGACCCACCTCTCAATCCCCACTATTTCATCTCACCATCTCACATTCTCACATGTTACTCACGACCTACTGTGACACAAGGCGCGAGGACAGGATTTTTTGAACGTTGGCGGGCAATTCCGAGCGAGAGCGCAGAAAGCAGTAGATTCCATTTTCTAAATTATTGAGATAAGTTTTTGTGTGGAATTTCCTGTAAAAAATGTGTGACCTTGGCCTTGACTCGTTGACAGTAGAAATAATTTAGCGGACAGACTGACAACTGCATTGAAGCCATTGTTCGAAATTGAGGTTTAGTGAAGTCATGTAATTTCACGTCCTAAGTTGACAACATAATAATGAGTAAGAAAATTGTGAGTAAATTGGTTGGTGGTAAAAAGTGGGAGACAATGGTGACTGCGTCTCGGAAAAAGTGTTTCAAAGGAAACCAAAGAAAGTGAAGACAATGCCTCGTATTTCCAACACAGTCCCTTTCTTCACCAAATTCTTTTCAAATAATTCATAATCTTTTCTGTTAATTCCCGATGAGGTCCCCACCTCCACTCACCTCCACTCGACTCCACTCACATCCACTCGCCTCCACTCACAGCCTTCCAGAGCCGAGGTCGAGAGGGACTCTTTTAATTTGTATTCAAGTTTCCTCGATTATTTATTTGGAATTTGGAGGCCGGAGCCGGAGGTGGATTTAAAATTAATTTTACCGCTCAAAATAATCCCCGTAATAAGATGGCTGCATATTTTACACTTGACGAAGCACTCCATTGTTCCCTTAATTCATTTTCCCACAACTCCACACACACACATTGTTCCAACATTTTTTTGGGGGGTTTCCTTTAAAATTCATCAGTTGAAATTTTCCTCCGTGGCTCATGAGGAGCCTTTGAGCATTTAATTATTTCTGGATTTCATTAGCGAGTGGAAGTGAAGTGAAAGGGCAGCCGCGGCTGTGTACAATGCAAAGTGCAGAAAATTAATTCCTTTTGTATTGTCATTAATAAAGAATACGAAGATGTGCCCCATCTTCAACTTCATCTTCATCCTCAAACTCCTGTCATCCCGCTCATCTCTCTCTCAGTTCTAAAATAATCTTCGTTTTCTTTCCCTCGACCCCAAACTCCCCTCCCCCTCCCTTCTTTTTTTCCGTTTTCATGTATGAATTTTAATGATTTAATTACTTGACACGACATGCCTCGCCTCATCTCACTCCTCGTCCCTCTTGAAAGAAGCAGTAGAAATGCAGGGCGAGGAATGCTTTGGGAGAAGAATGGGCGGCGGAATAAATTGGATGACTACACCAGAACCAGAAGCAGAGCAGAAAGCGAAATTCGTAAATGGAATTAAAATTGGACTTAAAATTAAAAGCGTGGAACACTGAAGATGCACTGTGTGGCCATATGTAGTGGAGTGTGCGAACGCGAAGCCAATACAATAACAATGGGCAGCTCAGCCATTAACTCCCACACAACACAAAAAATGGGAGAAAAAAAAAGAAAAAGCCTTCAGCCGATTTACACACGAGAATAATTACACTTTTTACCCAATTCATTTTTTATCTCTCCGTATGTAGTGAGTGTGTAGTGAGCATAGCTCTGTCCTCACTACACACTATACAAAGGCAGTCCTGTTTTTGCTAATGAAAAAGAGACCGAGTCTTTAATAGACTCACTCTATTTTTTTGCCACCAGAAAGAAAGGAACTTTACACATCCCATTCCCACTACTTTCTCTTCACTTTCCTTTTGCGGCTTTCTCCACTTTCTCCCACTTTCTCCAGCTTTCTCCCACTTTCTCCAGTGAAAGTCAAGCTCTGAATTTTATTTGTATTTTTTTGTCCCCCCTCCTTTTTCACGCGTCATTTTCCAAAGCGCCTGGATTTTGTTGAGGGCTCGTTGCTTGGAATTAGTTGGAATGGAACACAATACGGACACGAGAAGATGAATTGTTTCAGGTACGGAATTAATTACGCTGGCCACATGGACATTAAAACAGTGACTCCGCACGTCCGCCGCGCATTTAATTTCGTTGACTAAGCAGAGGAAATCTCATAAATGGGAAGGAGCATAAAAACGTGAGCTGTAGTTGTGGACTTGTGTCCTCACATTTCCCCGATTTCCGGACTCCCGGTTTTATTTTCCCTCTCAAACGCAAAGAGCTCCGGATAAATGGGCTAAATCGGATAAATCGTAAAAAAAAAAGAAGAAAGAATCTTTTTTGGACGTAGGAATTATGAGAGACTCAACTTTTTTATTACCTACACGCAATTCCGGCCTCATCTCCCCCATTCCTTCAAGTCCACTTCTCCTCTTGGCATCTCCACACACATTTCCTCCCCATGAAAAAAAAGTGAAGATGTAAAGCTCTGGAATTCCCTGTAGATTTCATCCGCGCTTTTAGCTCCTTTAAGCTTCTCCACATCTTTATTCCCCTGATTTACGCCCACGAAACGAAAGCGGAGATGTGTGCGACTGAGGACGAGGAGCGTCCACACATTATGTACGGATTCTTCTACACAGTTTTTTTTGTAGACTCAGACACAAGTAGCCGGCTTTTAATTGAGAGCCGAAGAAAGGGAAAGGCGTGCAACGTCCCAAAGAGACGGGATTAGCCTCCACTCACTCCACACACATTACCTCAACTATTTACCCAATTAACCTTTTTAATTTCCTTTTATTTACCCTCCACAACTTTTATTCAGTCGTTCCACCAAATAATCGCCCTCAATTTTACGCCCTCGTCCAAATGTTTCTTTTATTTTTAATTCCGCTCCGCTCAACTCGGCCATGTCCGTCTCCGTCTAATTACCAACCTTTTGACGCTAAACAACTTGGAGCCCGAGCTGGTCATCGTCATCGGGGATCGTCCATAAATGATGTCACCTCAAGGGCCAAATGCGGATGACATACCATGTTAAAGACAGTCGCTTTCGCAACGTTAAAGTGAAGGCATGGGGGTGCGTGGGTGGGTCTGAGAAGAATGATACTTTGAGTGACATCATTTACGGACCACCCCTCCCGACTTATAAGTATTCTTTCTTGTGTACTCGCCTCGTTTTCGCGAGGAGATATATGAAAGACTGGACATGAAATTGAATTGAGAATATTTGCTTTGTCTTATTTGATGCGACTTCGTTATTATGGTTTTAACTTTATTTTCTCGGACGACGTGACGAAGAGTGAAGAGCGGCATCTAAAACATCCTGCGTGCGTCTCTGGGTCTGCAGTTGTGAAATGCGTATTTTTGCGTGTGGAATTAATTGGAGCGGTGTGTTGTAGTCTTGATCCCTTCCTTTCATGTGGCAGATGCGGTTCTTCTTTCTTTGTCATCTTTGTTAATCGCTCCTGAATTAAATTTTAAAAAGGATTCTTTTATCTCAGGCGTTTCGGTGTCTCTTTCAATTTCAACGTATTATGTACATGCTAGTTGTTTTGGATCTGCACTATTTAGATCTTCTACAATGGATCTTTGAGAAATCCCGGAGTTACGCATGAAAAAGCAATAGGAAAATCCAGGAATGTGGAATGATACACATAAATAACTTGCAACATTTAAATAATTATTTGTACTTGCAATCGGAGAAAAGTGAAAAGAAGGAAACATTTGGCGTGTTCGAATATTTGCGTCTCCTGATCGCATCAGCTTTGAGTCTTCCACTTGTACTGCGTTTACTTGTATTTAATTCCAAAAATGGTATAGCGTCTCAGCTGGTTGAGTTCTGTGAGAGGCCTTTTGAGTGTGAGTTCTGAGCCGTGTTCTTTTCTTTCCACTTTCCCGCGTCCACATGTGATTCCCCATTATCGCCACCCTTTCTGGGACTTATGGGAGTGTCAGGAATTGTAGCCGAATCCCCACTACCTATGCAGTTAGCATCTTTTTTTTCAAGAATCAGTTTCAAAAGAGAAAATGGGAAAGTGACGGTTTAGAGTTTGGGTAATTACAAGCGGAAGTTGGGATAGGTACTGGGGAGTAATGGGGAGGTAAAGGATTTAAGCCGAGACAATAAGGAAAACCAAGACTATATGGATAATTATATGAATAGATACATATTAAGGAGTTGACTATATCCATATAGTGGGATGGTCGGGACGTTGGAAGAAAGTTTGAAAGCTCAGGATCCGGTCCTGGTCTCCGCACCGGTACCGGTACCGGTACCGGTGAAAGGGAGGCGCGAGAACATTTCCTGTGGAAAAGTCCGACGACACTTTTGAAACCCAAATCAAAATCCAGATTCATTTTAATAAAACTCCCCTCCAACTATAATTATTCTCAAATCCAGTTTTATATTCAGACTTTCTCCGCTTTCTCCAATGGAAATTAGCCAGCTTTCACTTTAATTCTATGTAATTCGAGTTAAATGCTGTTTTTACCTCTGCCTCCCGTAACGTAGACTCATCACGCGTCTAAAACTGTGATACTTTTGAACCATGGTGAAAGCTGTGGTGAAAGCTATGGTGAAAGCTACGGTGAAAGTCATAGCGAAAATTTAATACAGAACCTATTTTGACAAAGCAGCCGTTTGTATTAAATAGTTTGAGAGGCCTTTGACTGCGATTTGCCTTTGCAGTTGTTGTGCGTGCGTAGTTGTTGTTGTTGTTGGGAGTTGAGGATGTGGTGTATGATACGCATTGAGTGGTTTGAAGGTTAATTTGAGTGTGAGCGGGAGGACGTGTCTTGACCGCATAATTATAAAATTAAAATTCTTGGCAGGTAGACTTTGTAATTAGTGATAGAGGGTTTCGGGTTTTGGTGGGGAGATGACGGCGACGGCGACCCACTCGTCGCAGCCCCGCGAAGCTTCCCCCAAGAACCTCAACAGAAGAGAGACTCAATCAAACGTCACGTCGCGGCTTTCTTTGGTTTCGTTTAGGAGCGCCTAAGAAACCCGTCAAGTCCCCACCAAACCCGAACCACAACCCTCATCGCCACCATCAAAATCCTCCACTTTTACACTTGCCTTTCCCTTCGCTACAACCCATGCACACAAATAATTAATTACGGATCCTTTATTCCCCATGCTGCTCCATGAACCCACTCCGTCTAATTACATATTATTCTGCCAACCCCATTCCCTCCATTCAACTCCTCATCTTTCCTTCTGCTCCTTAATACAATCAAACAAACTTGCCAAATCCGAAATTCCCTTTCCACACACACAATACGCCAAGCAGACTGAACTTAATGTGGAGCAGCTGGAGAAACTCAGACGTTCTGTTTACTTATTTAGTTAAGAGGAATGAATGAGAAATAAAAAGAAATCCGAAGAAACTCTCAAGAAAATTATTGTTACTCAAATAATTTAAAAATAATTAGACTTTTTAATGAGGTGCACTGAATGTGTTTGAGGAAACAAATATTATGTGTAGATACTCTGTTTTTTTTGCTCAATGATAAAAAAAGTGCATGTAATGTATAACATTTAGTATAGCATAAATAGGGACGCAGCTACATGCACATTTTTACAGAATTCCGGGCTTCGCCCAGATTTGTCCACTGCGGTTCCGAAGGAGATGCTGAGCTTTCATCCTCATTTCAACCTAGGCCTAGGCTCAATATAAATACTCAAATTTTTTGCCCCGCACGACAATGTATTATGTCGAAAAAGGAACAGTTCCATCATAACCACGACCAAGGAAATAGGGCTAGAGGAGGAGGAGGCTTTCAATTAATAGATATTAAAAGTGGCTTAAAATAAACATATTAAAAAAATAGTGTATATCAGATGGACAGACAAACGGACCAAACCAGGCCAATGCATGCATAATGAACTCAAGCTCAGCCTTTGAAACGGAGGAACTGTGAGTGTGTGTGAAGGGAAAGAGAATGTGAGAGGCGAGGAGGGGAGGAGAGGAGGAGGAGAGGAGCGAAGGCTGAGTGGAGTGGGTCATTGATCCAAATCAGAACGGAATACGAAATGGAGAAAGAATGATAAACGTAAAGAGTATCTAGTGTCTCGTTGGTGGGTTGAAGGGAAGTTGGGAAAGGAGAAGAAAGCAGTGGACTCAAGACGCTGCTTTCTCTTCCTTTTCCATTCTCTCAAATTTTCACGGGTCTAATTCAAGTGATGTAGAGTGTAGAGATTTGGAAAAGAGAAAGTGGAAGTGCAGAGAGAAAGGAGTGAAAGCAGAGGGGAAAGAAGCTCCTCAGACCGAGGCAATGCTATCTGTGCGCTGTATATCTACACCTCCACTACCTACATACGTCCTCGTGACTGTTGGGAGAACTGAAAGAGCATTCGTTTGGATTTCGTTCGTTCGTCGAAAGAGACGGGGAGTGCATAGTGGAGCATGGGTATCACATAAAGGACGTTACACACGGACAGAGTCTCTCTCTACCTCCTTTCCCCGTTTAGCCTCCACTACGCTCGCAGACGGAGGAGCTCTCGGTGGAGCGAGCGAAAGAGTAAGTGGTTTCCATGGGAACGGATCTTTCCGTCCGATCTTTTCCTTTCTCTCTCATTCCATTCTCCTTCCACTTTGTGGACTGTTTGAGAGGAGAACCCGGACCCGCACCGGCCCAGCACCGAAGTCTCGTCTCTGTATCTCTCTCCGGAGCTCCTGCTCCCAGCTTTGGTCTCTCAGAAATATCTGTACTAGGCTCATCCCGGAGCACATTGCCCAAATACCCTCCCCCACACCGTCGCCCTCTTCTTCCCGGCTATTCTTCAGTTCTTCCCAGCTCAGCCTCCTCCCGCTGCTCCTGCTCCGGCTCCGGCCGCCGCCGCTTCCCGTTTTCCTCTCCTGCTCCAGCTCCTCGCAAAGAGCGGAAGAGAAAGCGAGAGTGTGGGGAAAGGAATGGAAAGGGAGCTGGGAGAAAATCAATGGGAAATGAAATGCGGATGCTGCGTTGATCCTCCTCCCCGACCCTCCGCCACATCATTACATTCCTCCAGAGATCGATCTCTAATTCAATCTCCGACTACGACATTCCACCATCCTATCACATCCACACACTTTCTCCTCCTTTCTCCTACTTTCTCCTCCATCCCCGCCAAAGCCCCTCTCCCGCAGCCCAGACACACGCCGAGACTGAGGCCCCCAAAACCAAATTTCTTCGTCTACATCGCTCACACTAACAACAACACCAGCCCAACTTCTCCCACTCCCCTCCACTCCTACTTTCTCTCACTCTTTCCCCACCCGCACTCAGGGTCTCTTTTCACTAAAAATCTTTCTATCATACTCCACAGCCTTTATTTTGCTTTGCTGCTTTGCTTAGCACGCCAGAGATGCCTTATTCACGTACCCCCAACTAACTGAAACACTAATTTTGAAACAAATAAATTTTCAAACGCTTTCAAAATACATAAAATTCTTGTGAAGCAAATGATGGTAATTTTTTGCAAATTTAGGGAAGAATAAATTTGTAACGTGTTAGCATCGAGTGTAAAGTTGGTAGTTGAAATGATTTTGGTTATTAATTTAATATGGTGGAAAGTGTGGGAAAATAGTCCCTGGCTGCGAGTGAATTTGTTGGACCGGGGTCTACGGCTGTCTAGTGACTGGTAGTAAAAGGAAATGAGGAAATGTAAGCGCTGCTGTATGCACTTGGAGCAGTCGGAGCATCTCCAGGCTCCGATATATGTCTCTGTCTTGGGCTGTGAGAGTGACTCTGTGTAGATGGATTGGAATGAGCCAAATTCCCACTCTTCCGCTTTCCCTCATCTCGTCCACTGGATCCATTATCCCATTATCACTCTCAGTCTCATTCTTTCCCCAACCAGTCAACCGACCAACGCCACTAACTTACTTTCACTCGCCCTCCGAACAACTCGGACAACTACCAAGAACAAGGAGCAGCCTCCCAGGCTACGAGCCACACTTTCACTCTCCACAGACTAAATGCATCTCCGAGACTAAGAGTGCAGAAGGAGAGAAAGCATAGAAATATAATTGTACATAAAAGCAAAAAAAAATAGTCACACTTTCACTTCCTCTCCCACTTTCTCCTTTCTCACCCACACAACTCGTCTCCCAAAAGGCCATCTATTTACTCGCCACTCTCGCCACCATCTCAACATTATTTCCCTCCCTTTCAATTGACTCCACTCTCTCACTCCGACTTTCTCCCCATATCCATTTTTCTTTCCCGCCTTCACTTTCTCCAATGCACTACTCGTATGCATTAGTGAAAGTGAAGAGCCACAAGTAAAATAGTAAATCTTCCTCAAATTATTAACCCACTGTCCACTGTTTGCTTTCCCTTCAACTTTCACCATAGCTTCGTCGTGGTCAGCTCAGCACACAAATATTCGAGCTGCAATCTTCTCAAGTGAAAGTCAATAGCTAATAATTTATTTCAAAGCACATTTATGTACTCGCTGCTAAATTGTCCCGCTGTTGACTCGGGACATTTATCACGCTAATTTATGTTACCTAATTTCTGTTCAAAATGGTAAAATTCTAAATGGTCCGACAACCTTTTCTTCTACGTGCTTCAAGCATGTAGAACTTTTTATTTTGAAAGGAGTATTTTCATAAAACATTGAAGGACAAACTCTATATGCAGGGATGTAGTTGTAATAAAATGTATGCAGCCAGAAGGAATACTGAAAATAACACGTAGGGCATTTGGCTTGAAATATAGTTGTTGTTCTCGGTTTACGGTGAAGGAAGACGTAATTTGAAGATGCCACAAAGTGAGAGCTTCAAGTGATTGCCATTCCCATGCTCCGCAATTCAAGTTTAAAGCTTGTAATAAATATATTACAATGTACTAATATGAAGGGCGCGCTCCGCTTCCTACTCCATAAAAACCCCGCAAGAGTAAATATGTTTTGGTATTGACTTCCCTCAGCTTATTTTCTATTGCTTTCTCCGCCACTTTCACCCACTTTTCTTCCACATACTCTTTACCAGGACCAGTACCAGGCCCAGACTCTATGTCTTACGTACCTCTCAATGCTCCTCATGATTTTTAATGATGTCATATTTTTGTGGTTATTAACAAGGCGAATATGAGGTGCCAGAGTATTGAGCTCTGTACAGTAAGTTTCTATAGGAAGACGGGGAAAGGAAACGGAGAAAGGTGTCGGTTTTGAAACTGAATTCCTTTTGCTCCTACCTACGTACACACATTTCCCAATTTCACAGGGAGAAAGTCGAGAAAGTGAGAAGGAAAACATACGTCTTTATTAAACGTCAAAATGAATAGATTTCTCTCACTTCCGCCTCCTCCGTTCATGATTCCCTGTATTTTCATCATTACATTTTGCTTTCTCTGTATGAACTTTGGAACTTTCCCCGTATTTATTTCATGGAATATTCTTGCATGGAGTCTGAATTGTGTGCTACAAACGACAAAATCGAATGGTATATAATTTCTCCAGGTTTGTTCATTTAAATCAAACCATAGAAAATGTAACAATGTCCTTGACTTTCTCTGTTTAAAGTTTTAAAGACGTCGCAGTTATTGGCTACACAAAAAAATAAAAGAAAAAGTACCGTTTGAAAAAGGACAAAAATTGTGCATGGCTCAATAAACTTTTTAGTACTCTGCATAAAATCTTTGAATATTTGTGGCAACTGATCAACATCTTCAAAAAATTGCACTTACAAGTACAAAGTAGCCAAGTTTTTTTTTGCAAAAAAATGTGGACTCTAAATATGTGGTGTACATTAAAGTTTGATTCCGTGATTTCGCTCCCTTCCCTCCTTCCCCGACTTTGACGAGAGAGAGAGAGAAGTATGTGAGAAATGTGAAATCGGAGTGAAAGTAGAGGTGGCCTACCTCCTCCTCCTTCTCCTCC
>JAQFZE010002083.1:0-15536 GCA_034695245.1 Dicyrtomina saundersi | reverse complement strand
GTTTGTTTGTTGGTTGATTTAAGTTTTGAATATTAACAAGGTTGTACACATTAAATTAAAAATCATGTAACTAAAAACTAAATTACGTACTACCTCCCCCACCCCACCCCTCCTCGACGTCGTCGGCTTTGTCTACACTACATATCGTCTGTGAAGAATCAAAATGATCCATTTCCATTTTTAGCTAAAAACAATATCAGCTATCTACAAAAATATTGGAATATGTCTTGAGAGCATTTAAATTGAACATTTTGCACGATTCAAAAATGTGTAAAAAGAGCATTTTGCAGTTTTTCAAAAATGTGTAAATAGAACATTTTACACTTTTCAAAAACGTGTAAATCAAACATTTGACGCTTTTCAAAAACTCTGAATTAACATTTGACGCATGTTTTTCAATACTTTTATGACATAGCACATTTTAATTCCAGCTTAAACTGGATTTAGGTCATTTTGGTTTTTCACAGACGACATGTGTAAGTTTTTGACTAAATGAAATAAATTATAACTGCGCTTGAGAGTGAGAGATTACTACGGTTGAGGGTTGAGGGTCTGTCTGCTATGAGGGGCGTAAAATGGCTGTAAAATAACAAGTGTAATGTATTGTAAATGAGAGAATCAGACTATTGGTAAAATATTGTAAAAACACAAAATAAAATGTATGTACTATAAAATATCCCTGCTGTAAAAATGTATACTGCACTGTACTTGTGTATAGGTAAAATATAGAGGTATATAATTGTAAAAGTAATTTGTAAATCATTACTGTTCCATTTTGTGTTAAATCTAAAAAACTAAGTTTAAAATATTTATAAATTATTGAACCATTTCTCAGCTGAATTATTACAACTAAACTACGTCTATACATAGGTAGGCTACACACTTGGTTGGTTTTGTTTGGTTTTGGTATTTGGTTTCCCTTTTTCCCCGTCTAAATAATTTAATTAATTAATTAATTAATTGATATATATTGTAATTAATTATTATGTAACGGTTAAAACTGTGGGAACTGGCACTGACTTGAAACTTGTTCTTGTTTGATTCTTAATTAAAAATTGTATAATATGTTTTTTTGTTGAATTACTCTGGCGCATCTGCTGGCTACTTTACTAATTAATTATTATTTTAAATTACTAAAAGTTAAGTTGTTTTTTTGAATTCATCTTTGTACGGTTACGGTTCACGGTTTTTTTGAGGTTTATCCCGGTTATGTAATAAATATCCTTTACGTTTTTTGTTTGTATTTTTTTTGGTATTACAATTAAAATTATATAGTAATTAATTAAAAGTATTATATAGTAAAATATTGTGTAGATATACTTATTTATATATCATCTGACTCGAGACCTGTAAACTGTTTTTTTTAGTGTGACACAATATAGAATATTTAAATTAATTAATTGTAGATTGGAAAGGAAGGAGAGAAAGAAACTCATCATGGCACAGTACGAGAAACGATTACGATAACGATAACGATCGACATACATACGGATTAAAATAAATTAATACAAATTACTTACAAATTAATTTGAAAAATAAAGAAGAAGCAACCATCAAAAAATTCAAAATATATTCTGTATACTGCACCTTGTACATATCGTGCGTGAAGAACCAAAATGACCCATATCCATTTGTAGCTAAAACCAATACCAACTATCTACAAAAATATTCAAACATGTCTTGAGAGCATTTTAATAGAATATTTTGCACTTTTCAAAAACTTGTAAATGGAACATTTGCAGTTTTCAAAAACATAGAATTAGAAATTTTTGCACCTTTTCGAAAACATGTAAAAAGAACATTTTGCTCTTATAAAAAACATGTAAATACAACATTTTACACTTTTCAAAAACTTCTAATTAACATTTTACGCATCTTTCTCATTTTGTTTTTATGACATAGCTCATTTTAATTCTAGCTTAAATTGGATATGGGTCATTTTGGTTCTTCACACACGATATTTGATAATTATAAAGGCAAAATTATTTAATTTAAAAACAAAATTAACAGCACTACGCCATCAACCACCAGAAATTACATGACACGTTTTTAGTTTTAGTAATGAGCTAATTCTTTTTCTCGGGTTGTTTGTATAGTTTGTTTTTTGTGGTTGACGATAAAAGATTTGTGAAAGAAAAAATAAAACAAAAAAATGTTTACATTTTAAATGAACACTTATTACAAAATCCGAAATCCTGGGTCTGTCTCTGTCTAGATTTAGATTCATGGATTCTGTCACATGTTTTTATACATATTTAAAATAATTAATTAGTCATACAACAGAGTAATAAAAGTAAACTGACTATGATACTGTTACAGGAGAGTCAAAAAGGAATAAAATAATCATCGTAATTGTTTACATCTAAATTGTACTATATACTTAAAAGACTTTGAACAAAATTATTTTTAACTAAAATATTTAACAAACTAAATTAACGCCTTCCATACACTCGATAATCGATAAATACACGGGAAACTCACTGAACACATCCATACAAGAGAAAAGACGGAAATTAATTAAATTAATTAATGAATAAAGTCAGACACAGAATCATAATGATAGTTTATAGGAATTAACATTAAAAGACAAAAATCATATATACTAAACTTATAACATGTAATGTAATATAGCAACCTAAAATAATGTATATAGCCTAAAAGTTTGGAGGTAAATAAGGGTGTATTGTTTTTCAGTTTCAGTATTGAAATATATATGTAGTATAATTAATTATATAATATTTTGTAAATAGTAATTACTTAAAATACATGAACATATATCTACTTATGTAGAATTGTTGTAATTGTAATAATAATTGTAGGTATATTTTGTTGTGTGTAGTGTGTACTAAACCTTCCATTATATTTTTTCCCCTTGTAACATTTCATGAAAATTTTTTGTTATATTTTTGTTTTATGGAGGTTTCCTTTCTTCCTTAAATTACTATTTTTATAACATGTTTTTTCTGAGAATAACAAAAATAATAACTGTTTAAATATATTGTAAATATTTCCCTTCTTTTAAAATATAACTAGAATTATGGTGGTGGTGGATTGTATATAACTAATTCAATTAATTCAATAATTAACAACAATAACAACAACAACAGATTATATATTGGAGAACAATACGAACATTTCGATTTTTCCATCAATTAATTAATTCGCGAGAACAAAGGAAGAGAAGTCAATGGGATTTTGTAGCTGTATGTGTAAGTAATCTATCTAATATGTGTACCATGTACCGCCCACAATTTAGAAATCTAATCAATCAATTCCTTCATCCCCTTCGTTAATTAATTACAGACATCCACATCCATGTGTGGGCCTGGGGCCTACTACAATGATTTTAATTAAGGTGGTATTATTAGGTATTATGAATTAACTAGATTATTTAAACTGTAAATTTTTTAAATTTCTTTGTAAAGATTAAATGACAACAATAGTTAAAATGTCTATATATATTTTATATAATCTTATATATCTCCTCAAGGGGGTACACAGTACACAGAGAACCGGCACGGGTCAGGCCGTGGGTCGCCCTTCGTTTCCTCGTTTTATAACTTTGTGTATTCATCAACATTTTTCATTTTGGTATATTTTTCTCTCTTTTTTAAACTTTTTGTAAATACTAAGTAGTAGTATGATTATTATAACTTGTTGTTTATGTTTTTTGTAGAATTCCTTATATAATTAGATAATGGATAAAATAGTTAAATAGTAATAACAGTAATATTCATTTCGTAATTGTAATTGTATCGTAATTACTTATTAAAACAGTAAAGTTGTTTCTTGATTCTTCCTTTTTTCTTGTATTCTTTCTTCTTTTCTTCAAGTTCTTTCTGTATTAGTTTCAAGTTTCTATAGGTATAGCAGTAGGTAGGAAGGTAGGGAGGTAGGTATAGGGTGTAGTTTCAAGTTTCTTTGTGGAGACTCTCTCGGATTCGGACTCGGAGGACAGATGGGGATGTTTTACGGGAGGGGGGAAAGGGGTTAAATTAGATTTTAGATGAAGATATAGATTATTCAACAATATGAGATTTAGCATGGGTGTTGAGGGTACTCTTTTGATTGAAAGAAAGGGTGCAGACATTACATTTGAATGGTTTCTCACCCGTATGGATTCGTAGATGGATTTTGAGATAATTTTTACTTGCAAAGCTTTTTGAACAGTAGTCACAAGCAAAGGGCTTCTCTTCCGAGTGAGTATGGAGATGGGTATTCAAGGAACTTTTCTGATTGAACGACTTACCGCATGTCTTGCATGAGAAGGGCTTTTCCCCCGTATGGATCCTCACGTGAACCTTCAAATATTCTTTGGCTGTGAATGCTTTGCTACAGAACTCACACGCGTACGGCTTCTCCTCTGAATGAGTCCGCAGATGAGTGTTCAATGTACTTTTTTGATTGAATGCATGTTGGCAAATCTCACAAGTGAACGGTTTCTCCCCCGTGTGGACGCGTAGGTGAACCTTTTCCCAACAATTAAACAGAGAGCAATCAATTAAACATTCAAAAATTTAAATATCGTCGGTGAAGAACCAAAATGACCCACATCCATTTGTAGTCAAAAACAATATCAACTATCTACAAAAATATTCAAATATGTCTTGAAATCATTTAAAAAGAACATTTCACACTTTTCACAAATATGTAAATATAGAATATTTTACACTTCTCAAAAACATTCTGCAGTTTTGCATAAACGTGTAAATATAATATTTTGCAGTTTTTCAAAAACGTGCAAATCAAACATTTTGCAGTTGTCAAAACCATGTAAATAGAACATTTTACACTTTTAAAAAACTTCTAATTAACATTTTACGCACGTTTCTCATTTTGTTTTTATGACATAGCTCATTTTGATTGTAGTTTAAATTGGATATGGGTCATTTTGGTTCTTCACAGACGATATGATTATTAAAAATGGTGGTTTGTTTTTCTTTTTTCTTACCTTTAAATAGTTTTTCGATGCAAAAAATTTACAACAGTAGCTGCAAGTATTGGCTCTCTCCTTCTCCGAGTGAGTTTGTAGATGCATCTGGAGGTAGTCCCGAGAGGAGAAGGTTTGTCGACATATTTTACACTCAAAATGTGTACGATTGTAGTTGTTGTTTTGTTTGTTGTTAATGGATTTTGGATTGGCTGGTGCAGTGGTGAGACAACCACGTTGAGGATCCAAATGAACATTAAAATGATTTTTGAGATCAGCCACAGAGGGAAATACAGATTTTCCAAAAGGGTATGAGTAGTCATTTTGGGAATTATTTTTCATATATGATTTATTTCCAGGGTTTGATGAATTGTAATAATTTTGTGAACAATTACCACCTTGATCTTCATTTTTGAAACGATACTCAGAGTAGAAGGATGCATCCGTTCTCAAGTAAGATTGACTCAAAAATGAGTTTTGGCTAAATGTACTCTTCATATTTTCCACTTTGATGCCGTTTTCACTGCTGTGGAGCAGGACCCTCGGATAGACAAAAGAATTATATCCCCTCAAAGGACTCCACTCCTCCTCCTCCTCTTTTTTTATCTCACCCCGTCAACGGTGCGGAATCGCGGTGGCGGTGGGTCGTCCTCCTCCTCCAAGTCTTTTGTCACAATCGATGGATGCAGTTTGTTGGCTCGTCGATTCTCAATCTAATTCACAAAATATTTTTTAAATTACTTCAATTTATTCACCCGCAATAATCCCAATAATATTTTATGAACCATAATATGACTAAATTATTTTGAGAATTTAAATCTAATAATTTTTTAATGTAATAATTTCAAAATTAAAAATATTCTATAAAATAATAAAGTCACGATCGTTGATCTTTCGACCGTGTGTGTGAAGTAACCTCGAAATATCATCGGACCTTGTTGCATGTGAAAACTAAACACTAATAAAAAGTCACACTCAACATTAGTCCCTTAGTCGGATTCGCGTGAGAGAGAGAGAGAGAGAGAGAATTACTATAAATCGAATCAAAATACAAATCAATTGAAATTATTATTAGAGTTGGAATTCTTCTTAAACACAAAACCAAAAACAAAAATAAATAATTTATTACACAAATTTGAATCAATCAAGAAATATCTCGAAACAACCAACAAAAATTATAAAATCAAGCAATAAAATCAATGGAAAATTAAAGTCTAAATTCAAAGGTTAAAGGTAGTCATTATGATTTGATAATTCCAATTTAAAATCACACATAAAATTTATATATGTAAGCACTGACTGTAACAAGTATAAAAATTACTTTTTGAGAGCTTTACCTGGATGTTCAATGTTGCATATGTGAAATCTAATCGTGCAAATATATATCAAATAAACCAAGATCAAATTCAACATAACAACATCAAAGATCATTTGACACTAAACACTGTGTCATGTGTGTGAAAATGAGTGATCCCATATTGAAATAAAAAAGACCAAAACGTACACTGATGCTTCGTTAGATTAAAACTCGACTGATTAAACTCATTTTTCCCCAGTTGCCAGTGTCTCATATTTAATTGACGATGAATTAATGAATAAAATTACCATTATCCAACATCCAAAACAAAAAAGATAAATAATTTAGCTTATTTCACAGAACGTCAAACGGCGTAAAAAACGTAACACACGTGCTTCTGCTTTATTAGCAATTAGCATAGCAATTAGCAATCATTGCAAAAACAAAACTGCAAGTTCAAAGTTGCAAATTCCAAAAAGACACGACACCGGAACCGGACACACAGACATTTGGAATTCAACGTCAACACAGAGCCACAGAGTACCAGTCAAAATTGCTCCAAAAAATCTTATCAATCAAATAATGTAGTAATATTCCAGTTTAAGTAGTACATAAAGGGTAAAGAATTTATAACGTGTTTGTTACAATATTCAACAATTTCAATTCAACATGTGTCATGTGTATAAACGATAACAGTTTTAAATTCAAAATTCCATTTTCCCATTTTTCCAAGATTCAAAATATAACATTCAGATTAATTTGATTTTGAATGTTGTAAAATTGCACTTTTGACTTTTTCCGCAATTAACTACTCCTTCAACTTTCGCCCCCTCCCCCCTACACGATTTTCAATTTCTTGAAAAGTTAAAGAGGAAATTTAAAAAAAAAAAAGAATTGGAAAAAAAAAGTTGAAATTGACTTGAACATAATAATTATGACTTTGAAACTTTATTGTATTAATTGGAGTGTTTAACTTTGGGCTGTATGCACATACATCCTGTACACACATACATATAAGGAGACATACCTCGTCTATACAGACGTTTTAATTAATTACAGTTTAACAGTTGACTCCACAAAAAAATAATGTAGTTAAGTTTTTCATTTGTCTCCCGCCCATTTTCTCAGACGAAAAGTGAGAGAGCCAGAGGAGCAGGAGAAAAGAAGGAGACAGACCACTTTTACAACGTCCATATAAATTTCATTCTACACACACACACACACACACGGACGAGACATAGAATAGACAACGTCTGCCTCTGGCCCCGTATTTATGTACGTCTGTGTGTCTAGGCGTCGTCCCCCCATGTCGTCCCGGTCCCGCTCACTACAGACTAAGGGTGGGTGAGTCACTCTCACCATTTTTAAACCACAGACAGTCGACACTCCCTACTCAATACAGTCAGTCACTCTCACACCGGAACCTGACCACCATACCACCAGGAGGCATCTCCCCTTTCCAGTTCCAGCTCCACAACGTCATGAACGGACGACCCCACTGTACAGCCAACTATATCCCGAACCGAACCGCCTCCTCGGCCTCATATAGACCCGTCCAGTATACATATACGTACATATACGTGACATACAAAAGAAAGAATTTTTCCCACACTCCCATTTTTTTTGCTCTCTGCTGCTGCTTCTGCCTCCACCACTCCTCCGTCCTCCGTCCTTTTCCCTCATCACTGGACACAGTCACAGAGCCCAGCACACCACACGAAACCACTCATTTTCAACACACCAACAACACTATTTTTTTCAATGAATTTTCGTTTACTCTTATGATAAAACAAGGGGAAAATGAATGTTAAAAAAAATTAGAATGAATTACCAAAATAATGTAAAATACTGCTTGGGTATGATGATTGTAGTCCTCCAGTCTCACACTGTTCACTTGTATCAACTTGTCTTTTAGATGTTGGAAGGGTGAAGGGAGGAGGGAATGTCAAAATCAAAATCGAAAATATTCTCTTCCCTCGTTTGACGTTGTCGCTTTACAAGAGACTGAGGAGGGAGAGAAAGAGAGAAGGATGAAAACGATATATGAAAGAGAAATTGTCTTTTTTTTCAAGTTTGTTTGCGTAAGAAAATGAGAATGAGAGAAATGTAAAACTTTTTTTTTTAGCTATTTGTCAAAACAAAAAATCAAATAATGAGGATCCTGTGTCTTGTTATGATTGTGTGTGTGTACAAACTTTTTTTTTCTCGTATCGTATCGCGTAATGTATTAGTATCAAAGAATCCGATTCTTCTTTCTCCTGATTCTCAATGTAACAACACAATAATATAATCCGACTCGGATCACGGATCCGGATCCGGTCAAGAGCACAGGTTAAAATTTGAAGAGTAAGAGTGTCGTCCAGAAGGAATATCACATGGTGTTGGAGAGAGTAAAATAATGAAAGTTGAAAGAATGAAATGTAAGTTTGAGTTCTCACTTAAAACTTACAACTTAAGGAAGATAAAAGACAGTTTGTGTAATTAAAACTGAAAAGTTTTGTTTGGATTTAGTAATTCAAGCCTTCCCTCCCTATCGAATAAAGATGCTTTTTCTATCCTTGGCCTATTGGGAGTAGCGTTTCACCTCTCCCACCCGCCAATCTTTCAAATATCATCTCCAAAAATTTCACTATTTTCTCAGTCAGCACAGGCAGGGGGCCGGACGCCAATGATGTCCGCCAAATTTACCAAGTTTTACAACCCACCCACCCCTTTTGAGGACGTCTTGAGCATTGGAGTTTTACCGAACCCACCCCTATAGCCGATGGCGCCATTTTTGACCGGTCCCCCAGTGACCAGGAGCAGAATAGGAAAAGGAAGGAACTCAAGCAAGAAATCTGGATTCTGGAATCTGGGTGTAGCACTTTTCAAAGTTCTCTCAGGCTTCAACCATATGTCGTACAAGGATACAACTTATTGCGGGAACCTGCGTGGGCGTGGCTTCTTCTGCAACTTGTTACCTAGGCCACGCCTATCACAGTGTTAAATTTAAAGTGTCAAAGGGTATATCGCATAATTTGTGTAGCCGTCTTTCTCCTCTTCGTTTTCATTTTCTTTTTTTCTCCTGCTTTTTTCATTTCCACATTGGTAGATCGTAGAGCGAGCGAGAGCGTAGCGTAGAGTTTTAAAGAGGAAGTGAAGCATGGCCATGGTGAAGTAAAGGGTTACCATTGGGGCTGTCCATAAATGATGTTATCTAAAATGTTCAACTTCCCTCACCCTCCCAGCAGCCCTTTTTAATTTTTGGCCTTCCAAGACACACTCACGATCGTTATGTGCGAGCCTTATTAACACACCTTCAATGCTCCCTGCCTCCGGTCCACGTACTGACTCAAGACTTACATGGTGCATGTCTGGTTCTGGTTTTTGGTGCTCGTTTTCATCACGTTTTACATTTTGGTTTTTTGTTGATCGTGAACGTAATAACGTGGAGTGAGACGGGACGGGGACGGAGTCGTGGTCGTTCTTTCTGGTTTTCTGCTTCTTTTCCGTGGGAGACGGAATGGAACGGAATCCTTTTCCTCTTCCTGTTTTATTTATTGCCAAAAGAAAAATATAGAAACGGGCGACGGCGGAGACGAGGACGACTTTGTTATGCTTGTTGGGGATCGTTCGTAAATGATGTCATGGATGGGGTTAATGGGCCTATTCCGGCCCGGCTCTGATGACATCCCATGTTTTAACGGTAGCCATTTATGCAGTGACAGGGGGTGGGTGACTCCAAAAAGAGAGATAATTTGAGTGACATTATCAATGGACGAACCCAACAACGTGCAATGTTCAGTACATAGAGTCAGTAGTGTTATGTGGGGGACACGCCGTATGTAGGCTGTAGCATAGCCTTTACATACTATTTTTCAGTACATACATAATTTTTATTTTGTTATGAACGAAAAAGATTAATTAAATGGTTTATTTTATGGTAAATACACCTATCAATTTATTCTTGTATACAAAGAGTTATAAAATTATGTAATACACTGTATACTAAAAAAGTACTTCAGTTTCTATAAAACTACATACGATTAGCTACCTAAGTATATTTAATTTCAAATTCCCAGCAGCACAAATTCTGTCACGCAGTGTTTCACATATTTTTCAAATTTTTTGAAAGTCTTTCGAGTTTTTGGACGGAATGATTTACTTTCAGTTTCTTGAGAGAGTCAGTTCAATTATTATACTTGTAAAATAAGTTAGTTAAAAACAATACAAAATTGAAATATAAATTATCGTCATTATTCTAAAGTCGCTCAAACTAACTAACTAAGCAAGATAACGGAGGATACATACAACGTTACCCTTTAACCCCTTTTAGAAAAAATGCGTTTGGGCATATAACATAGAATGCCGATAGGTCTTTCAACTTCAGCAATCAACGATGCTCATACTAAATGTAAAAAAAACAGGTGGCTACTTTAAAGATACTATCTAAAAGAACCATACACACACATGTAGTGTGGATAGAATTGCATAATAAATAGTTAGTACAAAATTTTTTGTCATACAAAATATTAGCTTACAATAGCTACTCTAATACAAACATACCTCCTGTGAAGAACCAAAATGACCCATATCCATTTTTAGCTAAATACAATATCCACTATCTACAAAAATATTGTGAAATATGTCTTGAAAGCATTTAAATAGAACATTTTGCACTTTTCAAAAACGTAATTCAAACATTTTCAGTTTTTCAAAACCGTGTAAGTAAATAGAAACTTTTGGACTTTTAAAAAACATGTAAATAGAACATTTTATACTTTTCAAAAACATGGAATTAGAACAGTTTGCACCTTTTCAAAAACATGTAAATAGGGGATTTTACTCTTGTCAAAAACTCCTAATTAACATTTTACGGATGTTTCTCACTTTGTTTGTATGACATAGCTCATTTTGATTCTAGCTTAAATTGAATTTACTTAGGTCATTTTGGTTCTTCACAGACGATATATCTAAATATAATGTCATGTTGAATTTTTAATTTGTGTAATAAAAATTATATACTATATAGGAAATAGTGGCCTATAAAATACAATGATAAAAAGTCTTCAAAATGGTCATTATTTTGGAAATGCATTTTAAATGCAGGCTATACTATAAAATAATATAAATATAGTTTTCCTATAGTATGGCTATATAGAGAGATTCCAGACTAACATAATAATAACAATTAAATAATGCTTATGGTATCAAGCACTTGAGGCTATGCAATTAAACTGTAATTATATTATTGCTATTAGAGATTACGATAAGATATCCTCATTCCTGTTCCAACTTGCACTTGTACAGATGGTAATTTAAGGGTAAATGAATTCAAAATTTGGTGTTTGGCGAATTCGAATTTCTTGGTAGACGCTGTACACGCCAAGCCATGCGTAAATCTAAAATAAAGAAAACAAAATAATTGGTCCAACACAAAATACAAAAACTTGTATTAATGAAAATAACATGAGAGGGAAAAGAGGGACCTTACATTATATGCCATCCAGAGCGAGTTGATCATCACGAAGAGAACTGTGCTGAGCTGAAGAAACACAAAAATAACAAAAACAATCATTAACGGTGTAATGTTGAATGTTGATGAATGACTAATGAGCAATTCTAGGTTTGAAAGTACAACTGGCAAGTAATTACTGTATAGTTATACATATTATATCGTGTGTGAAGAACCAAAATGACCCATTTCTATTTTTAATTACAAACAATATCAACTATCTACAAACATATTCAAATATGTCTTGAGAGCATTTAAATAGAACATTTTGCACTTTTCAAAAATATGTAAATACAACATTTTGCACCTTTTTGAAAACATGGAATTAGAAAATTTTGCACTTTTAAAAAATATGTAAATAGGACATTTTACATTGCTAAAAAACATGAAAATCGAAAATTTTACATTTTTCAAAAACATGTAAATATAACATTTTACGCTTTTCAAAAACTCTTAACATTTTACGCCTTTTTCTCATTTTGTTTTTATGACATAGCTCATTTTGATTCCAGCTTAAATTGGAAATGGGTCATTTTGGTTCTTCACACACGATATAATATAGTCTCTTTGTTAAAAAAAATTCAAAGTCTCACATAAATGTAGTAGGCATAAAGGAGCCACATTCCGAGCCAGAGTTGGTAGAAGATTATGCAGGCGATGAGGGCGAGCCATGGAATGAGTAAACCCCGATTTTCTAAGCCCGCTTTCACACCGAAAACTACAGCGACACTTGCAAAGAATAATCCAATCATAAAGATGATCACAAATCCGCCTACCCAGCCCAAACCTAAAATTCATTCAACATAATTATAAGTATGTTAAATTTTCATAAATTAGAAATTTTGGTACTATACAGGTAGATTAAATTCAATTTACTAGAAGCTCGATCCGTCTCAAAATATGGCATGTAGTACTGAGAAGATTCTCCACCATTCAGAACATAGCAAGTGTACGCAATGAATATGATGGATAGCATCTGCAATTAAGTTAAGTAACAAAAGATTAGCTACATTTTTTGAAATACATATAATTTGAAACAAACTTGTATATTTCAAAAAAATGCAATAATAGTATACTAAGTTAATAACGAAGGGACTTACGGCAGTGTAAAATACGATTGTATGAATGGCCCTTTGAACATCATCATACCAGTAGCACGGCGTCCAAAATTGCTTGAGCACCACCATCCTTACTTCCTTTCTGTCACCTGTGCCTCTCTGTCAGTTCCCACTTCCGTCACTAAACTTTTTTTCGAAATGATTTTTAAAAACTTTTTCGATTTTCCTATTGTTTCCCTACTTTCCACTTCCACCTACACCAAAATTGAGCACACCAGTTGTCAGTAATAAAAAAACGAATTTGACGAACAAAAATTGATAAAAAAATAGAACGAACCCAATTTCAACTGCCACTTGTCAAAATCTAATTACAACAATGACAATACTACTCAAGTACGTATATCAAAATGTGCTTTGTTCACAAATAATGTATGTGTAAAAGAAAATTTATAAAAAACAGTCAAGACTCAAAATAATGCCATTCAGTCTACTTAGTGTTGTATGAATGCGTAACTGAAAACCGAACGAACAACTGAAAATGATTGAAACTGAAACTGAAGGCGAACGGAAAATGAGAATTTGAATTTTGGCAGCTCAACATTGAAACCGCTCCTTAAAAAATACCTTCGAGGCAAAATCCAGCAGCACTGCACACTGCACTGACTGCACACTGCAAAACGCATAGGGCAAGGGGCTACTCACAAATGACGTTATGAACAGAAGAGGGGAGAGGTTCGAACCTCATGATTTTTCGAGTTCGAATTTTGCGAAACTATATTATCCTCACATCAACTTTTCTTTTTGTTTACTTCCTTTCCATCTGCGTCCTCCACCGGGGTTTTTCCATACAATCACAAAATGTGTTGTAAAACTTGTGTGTGCCATTTGAATGCCAATTATTACAACAACTCCCTATGCCTTCAACATGTGCTATAAATTGTGATTATTTAAATGAACTCGTTCCCGTTGCATTACATCATTTAGCAGAGTACTTACTATCAACTATTGGGAAATGACAGTAAAGTAAATGAGAGCGGTATGCATTAATTATTATAACATTGTGGTTTGTGGTCCCATACGTCCAACGGTCCAACGCTAGCGATGGTGTAATAAGAGTAGTAGACTGCATCTTCTATAAATTCAAATTCTAACATGTGCATACAATATAAATATTCTAAAATTATTATTGACAAAAAAGCTTGGGATTTGGACTGCGTGTGGATGTCAAGTGTGACTCTGGTAATTACCAAATTTTAGGACGTGGTCCCAGTTATGCTCCTTTCTTGACTCATGACGTCATCTGCATTATTTATGAGACGTGAGGTAATTGACTCGAAATCTTGAAATCTCCAACTCGAATCTCGTCAGCCCCAGACCCCAGACATCTCAGTCTCCGTCTCGGATTTCTTTGATTGGTGCGTTACCCTTCCGTTTATTAAAGAGCCCAGTCCAGATGCCAGACGATCAGACCACATGGAGGTAATTTGATATCTGTGTTTATAAAACCGACCAAATCGTAGTGAGCATCTCATAATCTCATTTATGCCTTTTCAAAAGCATGCAGATACACCTTTTTGTCTTTTCAAAACCATGGAACTACACGTTTTATGTCTTTGCAAGTGCATGCAGTTGCAAATTTTTATGTCTTTTCAAAAGCCTGCAGTTACACGTTTTTAGGACTTTTCAAAAGTATGCAGTTACACGTTACACGTATTATGCCTATTCAAAACCATGTAACTACACGTTTTATGCATTTTCACAAGCACGTAGTTACAAGTTTTTATGCCTTTTCAAAAGCCTGCAGTTACACGTTTTTACGCCTTTTCAAAACCATGCAGTTACACGTTTTTACGCCTTTTGAAAAACCTGCAGTTACATGTATTTTCTTTTAAAAACCATGTATAACTACCCCTTTTATGTCTTTTAAAAAGCAAGTAGTTACAAGTTTTTATGCTTTTTCAAGGGCATGCAGTTACACGTATTATGTCTTTTCAAAACCATGTTCAAAACCCCTTTTACGCCTTTTCAAAAGCCTGCAGTTACAAGTTTTAATTCCATTTCAAAAGCGTCTAAAAGATTTTTTATATTTCTCTAACCTATAGCGTAGTTTAACATTTTGTAATTTTTCAGAAACAGTGCAAAAAGAGAATTGTCCTTTTACAACCTTTTACACCAGCCAACCTAATTTGCATATTTGTCCCAAAACAATAATGACATCAACAATAATGTTGGACTGCTAAAGATCAAGTAAACTACACCGGAAACCGGAACCGGAAATCTGTATCTTTTATTTAAGAATTGTAGATAAGAAATTTTGCACTTGTGCCGTTGCCGTACTTACTTACGTAGCGTAGGAAGTCGATCTCGCGCTCGCCTCTTTTTTTCTGCATACACATAAAAGTACTTAACTACTTAAATACTGCAATTCTAAACTGCGATGTGAGTGAGAATGCCGTTTAGTAAGGCTACAGCTTTGTAAGTTGGTGGCTTTAACTTATTAAGTGTTGGTGTTCGTGCCCAGAGGCTCGTTTCATGAGGTACATACCACATTTTTGTTATTCCTTCAATTCTCGTTAATCATTCATGACGCCATAGCTTCTGTCTCTTCTGGATATGACGTGATCCTTTTTTTCGCTCGCAACATGAGATCGAGATGCGAAGATTCCAATGATCCAACTCCCGCACCAGATGCGTTCTGCATTTGCGAAAGGCAATATGTGTAAAACTAACTGCCTTTACTTACTAACTTACCCTTAG
>JAQFZE010002082.1:0-15537 GCA_034695245.1 Dicyrtomina saundersi | reverse complement strand
GACGGACACACGGACAGACAGACGGACAGACGGACATGACCATTTCATTAGATGCTTAAGCTCAGCATCTAAAAAGGAAAGATTTACTTTTGGGTTTGCAAAACCTCCAACTGGGAAGTGTTCCCACTCGTACACTGTACAATACACAATAAATGCTGCAGGCATTATTGTTGGTGAAGTTTTTGTGTGCCTTCAGCAAAAAAGTGAAAATTTTAGTCCAATAGTTCAAAACAAAATTATTGACGATGTGTGTCTACTAAACATAACGCTTGTCGGCAGCAAATCTGGAAAATTATCAACTTTTTTATTGAAGTTTTACCTAGAAAGTGTTTTAGCTCCAGTGATGAAAGAACGGTTTCTGCTTTTAGTAGATTCTTTTACTTTACACAAAAAGCTTGAACATAACTTACACAACTGTGTTTAGTGAGGAGGGAATTCGCCCAGAATGCGCTGTGTAGGCTTGCTAGGTCTGGGAATTTAAATTCCGGGACACTTGTTTTTGAAAAATCTTAAAAACATATAGTACTAATTTAAAATGCGAAGGGGTTTTTATGGTAAGTGATGCCCAGGCCGATAAGTGATGCTCAACTTCAGTAAGTTATGTCCAAAAATATTTTATTTGAAGTTCAATGAATAAAAATTTACGAAAAATGAATAAATCCACCGCAAAACAGTATTTCATCTCGTAGAACCTGAAGTAACACTGAACTAGGCACCTAAAGCTGCCTGAAAACGAACTCCCGGCTTCGGCGGGGCCACCTCCGGTGGCCGAGGGAAAAATATAACCTAACCGTTTCCAGTCACTTCTTCCAGTCACTTATCAAAGAAACCCCCACATAACTGTCTTAGAAGTCAAAATACCTATTTAAGTATTTAATACTGATTTTCAAAAACTGATCTGCTTCTTCTTTGAACTTCTTTCTCTCGTTTTTAAATTTTGATTGGTAATTACAGTTTTCAATCTTTCTTCATGCTTCCACTTAGAGTTATAGCTACGCCTTTGTTTCACTTTATAGAAGGTTTGAAACACACTTGGCAGAACGCACGCTTAATTAGCAGAATAGCATAATGTGATAACAAAATAATAAACTACTAGCTTGCACAGGGTTTCGATATTTGCAAGGTAATTTTGGTAAGTTAAACTTTGCATAAGTTAAAGTTAGATCATAGAGGCAATTGAGCAACAATAAAAAGCAAATAACTTAAAAATCAAATTTTGTAAAATTATTAAGGTATTTAACTATTATTATGCATTCAATTTTAAACAATATTTAATTACGGGACGATTGGCGTCACGGCAAACCCTTTGACGGGACGCGGGATACGACCCTCCATTTCTGGACTGTCCCGCGTTTTTCGGGACACCTGGCAAGCCTAGCGCTGTGGAAGCAATTCCACAAAAAATTACGGGCATTTGCCAGCTCCTTGACTAAGATTTTCATCGAGAGCTGAAATACCTGGCGAGAGAAACCATTTTCCACTGACATATTCAAAGAAATTTATGGATTGCACTACGACTATCAAATGCAATCCCGTCCTGGCATTTTGCGATCGCAGACGTTTTTGTACCACCAACTTTCTGTTCCTATTTTTAAGCACATGATTATACATGCTTGGAAAAGTGCAAACTATATGGACTCAGGCCCAAATTATCTTACTGTTCAACCAGTTTTACTTTTTCAGATAACGAGTCCATATTTTGTGTTGCATGCCGGGAAACCTTAGTGCCTAGATTTAATAAATGCAGCTGGTGCAGAAGTGTTTTGTGCTTCTAATTGGTAATAGTTTTAATTTATACATAACCTGCTTTCAATGTGAAAAGAACGCCATAAAAATTGTAAAAAGAAGTATAAGAACACAAAACAGCTTGGGTCTACCTGGATTCGAACCTGGGACCTCTTCCTTGGTGCACACGTCGTTATACCACTTAGCTACCATGACATTTTTCAGTGCGAATTTTCAGTGACTTTCATCAGTCATTCTAAAGTTCCGCTCCACCTTTTTGCTTTCACCGGACCGTTATCTACACTACTATGTAGGTTCACATTTTTATTTTTGAACCCCAGTCAGTATTGAGTACTAGTGAGTACTGCTTGTACAACTGTAGAACACAGCATAAAGTCACATTTCTCTCAATTATCATATCGTCTCTAATTTCATAGGTTCATAATTCTAATTTTTAAAGCATTATTACTAATTATTACATTTGAGGTCTGTGGAATCCACTACGTGTTTAGAAACGTTAGGAGCAGAACGCATGACATGACGAAAAGTATAGTGACATCAGGGACATAAAGTTTAATGGAAAAAAATTATGATTATACTTATACATTTTTATGCATTTCTTACTTTTCATGATTTCACTTTTTAGATGCTGAGCTTTAGCTGCATCAATTGAAATGGTTTTGTCTGTCTGTCGCTTGTCTGCTCGTCTATAGGTCGTACGCTACAGGTCACAGTTTTGACCTGATCTTCTTTAAATAACTTTTAAACGCTCACAAAAGCGCCCGCGCAGTGCTGTATTGTTTTTGGTCAAGGTCGTAAAAACAGTTTTTCCGCAGTTAGCATTGGAATGGAATGGAGCAACCATTTATATTTTTTCATCTTTGTTTTTGCTTTCAAACCAAAACCGCCGTTAAAATTACATTAGTGTGCACACTTACCTTCATTTCTAGGTAACTACGTTGTACGCAAGGTTAACGTCGTTTAGAAGCCAGATGCAAATGACGTTATTGAAATTGAGGGTGGGTAACTGAAGAAAAAGACGCTCTACGAAAAAAATTACCTTTAACGCATTGCTTAGAAGGGTATCATGACGTGCGGGTGACCCAAATGTTTTTAAAATTTATGATGTCGTAATTTGTGTTCGACACTCTTCCCTTCTCTTTCATTTATTGTTTTCCTATGAGTTTACACCTGGAAAAATTTAAACTGATATCCTTAGCATGGGATCTTACTAGTATGCGTACGGGGATCGTACGTAAATGACGTTATTTAAACATTACTATTTTAGACATCGCCTTTGTCATAAGTTCAAGAAATTATTAAACGGATATCTTTAACATGGAATGTTGTTAGCATGCATACGGGGATCGTCCATAACTGACGTTATTTAAATATTTCCATTTCAAGGATCTCTGTCATTAGGTCATGAATTAAGTGAACGGGTATGCTTAACATGAGAGACAGCAATTTACGCATTGCTTAAAAGGAATGCTGACCACTTGCTTCCAGCCAGTATGTTCATGCGATAATTCTACCCAGCCAACTTGTTCTTGGACCACTCGTACCCCGCCTAATCTCATCATCAACACTCGTACCTTGCTCACTCTTACCGGAGCTTTGTTATTCACTCGAAGAAGCATCGTTTGTCCTTAGCCCACTGGTGCCAGGAAAGCTCGTACCTAGCCCGTTTTCACTAGCGATAACTGCTTGGGGTTTAGTTAGGAGTTTGTTAACCTTACTACAAAAACATTTTTTCCAGTGATGAAACCAACCTGCTGTAAGCTCAGCATCTACTTCGGGCCGCACAGTGGACGATTTTTACTTATAGGGTTACACAGTGTTTAGTCCCTGCAGTGTTCGCATACATTGCTTTTTTATTTTTATTTTCACAAAATTACAATCATATTTATTTTTAATTAATAAATTAAAGACTGACAGCTTCAATTAACTGAACTATTTTAAACAGAGACGAAAGATTTAGTTAATCTGGCTATAGCTATGAAGCAACTGTTAATTATAAAATGTAATTTATATTGTATAAATTATTAATTTCTGGGTTTTTTGAGGGTGAAATGTTAAAAGGTATACGTAATAAGTATTTAAAGTTAAAAAGAAGAACTGAATTTATTTATCTTCTAACACGTTAAAAAATTATTCTAAAATTCTAACACACCTTTAAAGTTACAGTTAAATCTCTATATTCTTGCTTGTTGAAATCAACATTAAATTATATAATCCTAAGATCTTAACTAATACCACTTATCGCAGCCACTGCATTTCTAGTTTATCTTTTTTTATTTCACTTTGTTTTGTGTTTTCAGTTATACTTTGCTAAACGTATTTGACAACAACAAATACACAAAATATAAATTCTTTGAACAAATCAGCTAATTATTTTTCATCACGAACGAAAAACCAGCCTCAGGATCACCATTCCAAACCAGAAGTGGTGAACTGAATGATTGAGTATCAATAAATGCCTGATCTTTATTGACTGAAACCTAATCCCAACTCTACAGCCAACATTATCACCATCACGTGAGCCATCAGTAAGCAAACCACCTCACCCCCTAAAAAGGATACATCACAAACCTTATCTGTTCGCAACCCAAGTTCAACAGTAAAACTTCAATTCTCCAGGCTCTTATACAACCAGTCTACTGGCATTTGAAGAATGGGGACATAGGAGCATTACCTCTCACAAATCACAGTTTGGTTAGTTGAGCCCCCACACCAAGGATTTTTTGTTCATAAATCCCTCGTTTTTAGCCTATGCTTAGGCCTTACAGCCACCGCCTTAAGACAGATGTCTAAAGGCGTGAGGCCAATGAGACACTTTATCGCCGTCTAGGAGTTGTTCAAAGCCCAACCGTAATCATACGGCACGCTTAATGCTGCATTTTACCCAACATACTAACATACGAGCTTTTCTCCAGTGCCGAAGCTCAAGCCACAACCCCATACTCCATCACTAGGCGGACAAGGGCAGTATAAGTCTATTGTGCCACAGAAAAAGATAGAACCCATTTTCCACCAACCATGCGTTTGCATCTGGCCAAGATAACCTGCGTCCTGCTCTCCATTGACTACCAGTGTGACATCCCCGCCAAGTGCTTGACCAGTTCAACGCCTAAGTACCTAACTGTTGGCCGGATCTCCAGGCTTACTTCTCTGTACCTTACAGAATTGAGACAGAACCTAGTGTTCCGGGTTAACAGAATCATCTTAGTCTTCTCAGCATTAAGGTTTAACCCCCCTGCACAAACCAGTCACTAATAATATCTAGACCATCATTTACCTAGTGTGTGAGTGTGCCGTGCACCTTGCCGCTTTGAAGCACCCCTGTGTCATCAACATACCCCGGTGACAGAGTAGACGACGCATATGCCTAAACCTAGTCATAAGACCATCCATAACTAAGTTGCACAGGAAAGGAGATTACCCCACCTTGTGGACGTCGGCTTTCTACTCGCCCTTCTCTATAACAACCACTAATTTTAGACACTTCCCGTCTATGTCTATGTCTAAGACTTAAGTCGATCCACCTCTTTAACAAAGAGCAAGTGCCGAACTTATCTAATGCTATAGTTATAGCACTGGAAAATACATTTTTAAAGGTCCCTTTAATGTCAGCAAAGGCACTTCGAACCATCAGTCCCGACTCAAGGGCCCTTTTTACATACGCCACTATTCTATGAATAGCCGCATCTGTGGAGAGACCCCTTAAGTACGCAAACTGATAATAAGCCCTAAGCCTGCTGCCTAGCTCAGGTGTCCTGATGTGCCCAACCACCGGTCTTTCCAGGACCTTCAACAAAACAGGAACTAGCTGTATGTGCTTCCACATAGAGGCTTTACAGTAGTCCCCCTTACCTGACTTAGGTATAAATACTACCCTAGCCACCCTCCAACACAACACTCCCGTGCCCAATGCCAGGCAAGCCTAATCAAGAGCAACTAACGGCCCTAAAATCACTTGTAGACTCCTCATTAATAACACAGGTTGAATACCATCAGCCCTAGCAGACTTGTATGGACTAAAACTCTAAACCGCAGTCTGCACCTTCCTCTCACAAGGGAAAGGTTTTACATGTTACGCGCCAATTTCAAAAAGTCATGTCTACAAAAATCAGGCTACTTTTAAATAGAAGAGATCCAAAGTAACTCGATTGCATTTTGCGTTGTTTATTCACAGTAGCCCGCCAAAGTTTAAAATAATTCAAATTTTAGTATTTTGCTTCCCTGTAACTTCTACAGTTCTTATCCGATTCTGACAAAATTTGATTTTTTCTAATGTTTAGACACTTTTCTAAAAAGTAATTTCAGGATTTTTCAAAATTCAAAAAATTTCATTTTTTTGAAAAAATTTGAAAAAAACATTATTTTTGAGGCCTAATTTTAAAAACCAGTGTTTTTTTTAAAATGAAAATTTTTGAATTTTACAAAATCCTGAAATTACTTTTTAGAAAAGTGTCTAAACATTAGAAAAAATCAAATTTTGTCAAAATCAGATGAGAACTGTAGAAGTTACAGGGGAGCAAAATATTGAAATTTGAATTATTTTAAACTTTGGCGGGCTACTGTGACCAAACAACGCAAAATTCAATCGAGTTACTTTGGATCTCAACTATTCAAAAGTAGCCTGATTTTTGTGGACATGACTTTTTGAAATTCGCGCGTACCATGTAAAACCGTTCCCTTGTCAGTAACGACCTCTAAGCAGCCATGCATTCCCATGGAGCGCATATTATGCTCATTGATGTGCCGCTTTCCACTATCTAGCCCATGAAATTGATGCCGAAGAAGGACATCCAGAGTCTTATTAATTAACGTCGCAGGCCGATCCGTCACAGCGTCATAAGTCGCACCTGGTATTCTTGTCACATTACTCTTAAGTCTTTGAAGTCACTTCACAGCATCTGCATACTTACATCACCACAAAAATCAGTCCATGACCTTCTTTTTGCACATCAAACAGCAGACAAATAAACATTGCGAGCTTCCTTATACTCTCTCCAGATGACAGAATCACGTTGGCGACGACCAACTCTTTTAAACAGTGTACCCCACACGAAGAGATGTAAGCTCAATCGTCCACCAGAACGCCACCCTATCCCGTCGTCTATATGTCTATAACGGGCATATTTCATCAAGAGTGTTTACTAAATGTACATGCTTATAATTTTCAACTACAGGTGGATAATTAAAATAATTTTAATTCACCAATTGCGCTATACTTTGCAATATTAGCAAAAATAAATAAAACAGTGAATAATCAATACAATAACTGGCATAGTAATATTATGCTTAATACAAACATTAATGATTTTGTATACCTTGTAACTGGTGACTAGTTCTGAAGTACAACAATTTGAATAGTTTTGCTTACTTGTTTTCTCCTAATCTTTGTTTTTAGTAAAACAGGCTTGCTCAGTGTCTTAATACTTTACTTTTCTAATTACGTAACTATTTTCTAAACGTAGCAGTCTTACGCAGAAATTTTTAAACGAAGATTTTACTGAATGCTTTACTTTTGATTGTTATTTATAAATACTGAGATTTACTGACACCACAAAATCTTCAGAACCATAACCTACGCACTGGTTCTACTTTCCTTTGCTATGTACAAAATATCTGATATAAAGATTGAAATGAATTAATTGATTAAAACGGCACAAGCTTGGAATATCAAAAAGCTCTAATGAAATTTCAACCAAACAATGTCAACCTATTTTCTGATTCTTTGAAGAATACGCTATATATTTTAACTACATTCGTACTGATTTAGCTAGCTTTTTATTGTGCCTTGCATATGTTTGTTTTACGAATTTTTATTTTCTTTATCAAGGTCTGTCAAAAATCTCCAAGCAAAAATTCGACCATAAGATTGAAGATATTTTGTAGAGATATTAAATGCGAAATGGTATTGTATGGTGCAAGTAAATGATTGAGTAAACAGTGAGTGAGTTTGATGTTAAAAGAGTTAAACAATAGAAGACTGTTTTAATGAAACAAAAGAATAAGCTAAGTAGTTAAACATTTGATAGTAAGTGATGTCACATTTAGTTTTAATAACTGAAATCAGGTCAGTTTCCATTCCTGTGGTTTTTATTATTTTAACCTAACAAATTATTATTTAACTAATTCCTTCGCTCGACTTGCATTATCTCATAACAAATCAGCATCATTTCATAAATCATCTTTGCAAATAATGATCAGAGCAATTATTAATTTGTAACCTAATTCGAGTTTCACATCTTTCCTTGAGATTCCGACTCGTTGAATTAATCCTTTTCAATTTAATATACACTTTTATAATTTATTCTTTCTATATTATTTTATGCTACCGTAATGCTCCTGTTAGTTGCCATACATGACAACATATGTATATGTAAGTATATTAAAAGCTGAAATGCTCTGTGTTAACCATTTAGTGTAGTAATGCCTACTCAGAATTGTTTTTGAAATGTCCTGATTTGAGATATTTCTTAAATCTAGCATTTTTATTACGGTTAAAAATTTCAAATGGTAAAGAACAGATTTATAAACTTTGCTGTGTTTTTAAAGGAACAAATGTGATTTGCCTTGTACATTTTTGGGCATATTTACTGTAAGAAGATCTAATAAGATCTATAATCACCATTTATACACTTGCTTTACATTAGGTAAAAATCCTGCGCTTTGCGCCTGATTTTTGGGCGGAAGTAGGTGCTGAGCCTACAACGAAACAGTTCTGATCACTGGAAAACAATGTTTATGTAATTAGGCTAACATAAAATCATCAAAGTTAGTGGCCGTAAGATTGGGTGATAAGAGTTTTGCTTGTATGAATGGACAGGATACGAGCGGTGCTGGTAAAAATTGGGCTTGATAAGAATAGCGAAGGTACAAGGGGGCTAGGTACGAGTTATAGTGGTACAGCTATGAGGGGGCTCGGTAACAGCAGAAAAGGTTCGAGCTGGCTGGGTACGAGCAGTACCGATACGAGAGGGCTTGGCACGAGTTATGGCTATTACGAGTGTGTAAAGTATAAGTGCGCGTGGCAAGAATAGCGCCAGTGCAAGTGAGCTAGGTACGAGTTTTGCTGGCACTAGTGGGCAGGGTACGAGTGATTCGTAGACGGGTATTGTTTTAAACCATTTAAACAATTATTATTTTCAAAATGTTCCAGTTATTGTATACAGAAGGGGCCACCAATTACTTTCAAGAGCAAGCTGACTTCATTTTATAGTTTTAATGTTAAAGATATTGCCATTTACGCAACGCTAACGAGGGTCACAGGGTAGGTGGGTGAGTCAACTTTTATAACTTTGTGTGGGGTCAATTATGTCCGGCCCATTCACCCGTCACTTCCATGCGTTTGGATATGGGTCCAATCAACTCTTAATTGTTGAGCAATGGTCAGTCGGAGCAAAGTAAAGAAAAATAAAGACCTCACTGCTCGCATTTGTGGTTGTGTTAAGGGCTTGCAATGGTTAAATTAGTTACTATGGCAGATGCTTGGCTAGTGAGTAGGTACTACTGATATGTAATGGTGAATGGTTGTATGACTGAGTCAATGAGTAATGATGGAGTGCAGTCGGTAGTTAGTAGACAGTGTAATAGTGGATGGTCTTTATTAGGTAGTGGTTTACTGTGACAAGTCTGTCCGTCGCACTCAGTCTTTGTGACTACACTGTCGAGACTAGTGCGGGGAGAGCTCCCCTGCTCCCTCCGTCTCATACTCTTTATTTACATTCCGTTGAATGCTAACATTAAACATTACTATTAGGACATGGTATGCACCATATCCTAACAGTTGCTTAAAAGTAGTTTGAATAAAATCGGGTTTGACGTGTAGCGTGGGACCAACAAACGGACGAACGGACGGACAGACAGATATGACCATTACAATAGATGCTTAAGCTCAGCATCCAAAACCCATATAATATATTCCTTCATTTTAGTTTAGTTTCACCTGCAAAAACTTGTTTGATATACTGCGCTCCAAAACTACCACACTTGTCCAACAGGGGCTTCAATAATGTTGTTCTCTCATATTTAGCTGAAACTGGTGTAGTTTATTAATTAGTCACTTCTGTGCAGACAGCCAATTTAAACAGTCCTCTTCAAGTATGGTTTCATGTTAACACAAAGCACGGGTAAACAGTTAAATGGTTCGACCCGCAAGGGTTGCAGCCAGGTTTGTGGTGCCCCAAGGATCACGGTATCAGTAAAGCCCATCTGAAGTGCTATTGAGCGGGCCAACAAAAAAAGTTCAGTCTGCTTCTATTGAGTCAAGATCTGGATTATTTCATCCAGAATACTACGCGCTTGGGAAATATCGTGGATATTTTTGTGCAAATGTGCAGTGATACCAACTTTTTTCATATTCTGAATCCAATTTTACGCCTTTCATCAAGTCCGTTTTTGATATTGATAGAAGTTTATGATTAAATCCTTAATTATGATAAATAAATAGGAATAGGAGTACGTAGGTGAGAATTAAACTTTAATTTATTTTCGGGAATAATATTTATAAGATGTGGGTCGGTAGGCTGGCCGTTTGATTCTTATTTTACATTAAGTTTTACACTACTCGGACTGGACAGATTAGAATGACTCGACATATTACAAAGTTTGTTACTGATATTTGCGAATATCACTAACTAAAATTAGGAGGTTGCTATCACAACCGCTGTACTCCTTACATGACTTCTTCTCCTTCCAAACAGACCATTTCGCCATGGTGAGGAGAAAATAACTGAGGACAACCGTAACTAAATGGAATGACCACGAATAGGAGTATTATTGGAGTGGAGAAATGGAGTGGATGGGAGTGCGTCTTGGAAATAATTATCCCGGGTATTCTGGGGCTTTAGAAGAGAAGGCGGACAGTGTGTGTGTGTGTTGGTATTGAAAGGAAGTGAGGAATGGAGGGAGGGAGACAGGGGACAGGAGACATGTAGGTGTGTAGGAAGGGATGGAGAGACCCGGGAGTCGGGCAAGGGGAAAAAAAGGAAAGGAGACATGGAGCATGTAGGTGCGGAGGAATGGAGGGAGGGTTACAAGGAAAGGAGACATGGAGCATCTAGATTAGTAGGTAGGTACATTTAATGCTTAATTTAAAGAGATGCAGTTAAATGGGATGAGATTGGGAGACAGAGATGTAGGTACATAGGTAGATACACGTAATGCCTAATTCAATTAAGTGCATTGTAATGTAATGTAATGGAGATGAGTGAGTGTGAGCGAGAGAGATGTAGGTACATAGGTAGATACACGTAATGCCTAATTCAAGTAAGGAGACGTCGAGGGAGCGAGATGGAAATGACGTGGTACGTACGTAGTAGTAGTAAAGATTAAAAAAATAAATAATTTGAACCTAGGCATGGAGGGAGATGGGAAGTGGGCAAGGGAGACAGATCATGTAGGTATATACGCACAGAGATGCGTATTATATAATTCAATTAAGTTCAATGCACATGATATGGTACGCACGTAGTAGTAGTAGTAGTAGTAGCAATAAAAAAATAAGAATAATGTAATGTAATGCTACAGAATGTAAAGTGATGAGAGCGAGAGAGAGAGAGAGTTATTAAATTGTATGCACAGTTGTGTGAATGTACCTATGTAGGTACTAATGATGGGACTCCATTGTTTGTATTGTGAGTCCTGCAATGTGAAAAAGTGGTAAAAAAAATAAATATAAATAATGTCATGTAGGTACATACATAGAGGCATGTACATAATACCTTGACCAGGGAGCGGGGACGGGATTGGAGTTGGACAACAGAGACACGACGCGCCGATTATGGATTGCTAAGTCTTGTCCGACAGTCTGAATATATGGACAGTAAATTTTGTTCTCCTTGCCAGTCGTCTGGCTAAGGCCAGGATGAGCTCAACTAAATGTTTCTGTTCCTTCGCTTTCTTTTTTGTATAGCATTGCATTGGACTGGCTTTAAACTCCACTTTGAATGTCTGTTTGTTGTTTTTGCTTCCTAAAATGTATATTTGACGTCTAGTTTTTTTTTACTTTTGGTTTTTCAACTTTTGTATTCACTCTGACTTTTTATTTTATGATTTGCTCCCTAAAATTTATATTTAACTTTGCGTTGTTTCTAGTTTTGGTTTCTCAACTTTTGTATTCACTCTGACTTTTAATTTTATGATTTGTATTGTCATGTTTGAGTTTGACTTTTTTTCCCTTTATTGTTTCTCCACTTTCTTTCACTTTCACTTTTACTTTTACTTGCTGCTCCTATTTGTATTTTAAAATTTCCGTATTATTATTTCTTTTCTACAAATATTATTTTGTTGCAAGTCAGTTTGTGATAAAATAGGCTGTATGAATTTAAAAATGTTGCTGGAAGTTACCTAACAGTAGATTGTCTGTATTTGTAGTACTATGTATTGTGTAGATATAATACTCTGAAAATTAAATGTGCTCTATGGTATGAAAATATACTTCAGTGCAAGTCTAAAGCTAGTAGTGTTTATTTTTAAAATTTTTATGGATTTTTTTTTACTTGTACACAATAAGAATATAAAATATGTTACACGTTGGTTATAAAAAGGACGACAAAGTATTTTAATGTTTCACACATGAGAGCTGCGACATATTTTTAAAAGTTTTAAGAGTTTTACATTTGATTTTGTACATTAAAACTGGAATGACTACAACGCCAGCCTACTATTCTCATAGCTAGACAAAATACAACACACGCACTAGTTGCTACAGCTTTTTAAAATTATTTAAAGAATTAAACTTTAAATTTATTACAAAACGTGGCAACATTCATAAAACAGAAATGACTCGTATATAAATATTTTACTATTTCCGCTTGACATACTACAAATACAACACACACTAAAAATGCAACACAGTAAAAAACGTACAATACTACAAATTAATTATATTTTTATGCTTTTAAAACTCAAGTTGCAGTTTCAAAATTATAGGTCGTCATTGCTGTTTTCGTCGTCTGCATCGCAGTTTTCTTCAAAGTTTTTAAACTCTTCAATATCGTCAGAGTCGGTGACAGCGTCAGAGTTAAAGTCAACTGGTGGTTCAGGTGACGGCTAAAAACTTGCAACAGCGGTAGATATAACTTTGTCCCAGTAAATTCCAACACGTTGTAGTGCCAGCTGGACTTTAGCTGCTGGTTCTTCGTGATGGTTTTCCGGTGTGACTTCTTGGGCATTCAACTGACGAGACCAAGGTGTAAAATCATGTGGTTTCGATGCAGCTAGCTTTGCATTTTGTATGGTAATAAAGTCAGCCAGAGCGTTGATCTCCATCAGACTGAATGAAATAGTGCTGCCGCAATACGCAGGATATTTCTGAGAGTAGTTGCCTAAAGGGTTAGAGTTGAGAAACATTTTGATTGCTCCAGTCATGGTGTTAAATGAGAAGCGGACTCGCACAGAGCGTAGAGTGTAATGAGGACGTTGCCAGTAAGTAAACTTCTTGGCCTGATCCCGAGGTTCTTCTTCTAAGTCGTTATAGGTTTTGTTCTCAAAGTAAGGCAAATGGTCTAATCTTTTTTCCTGGCAGCAGTGGTTCTTATTTTGCTTCAGCATTTTAATCGCCCATTTCAAAATATTATGGCTCTCAAAAACAGTGAATAAAACTTTGGAAAGTTTGCAGTTTCCACAATTCTTGCGCCCAAAGAAGTAGACGTGAGCCTGCATATACTGGTCGTAGACAAGCCTTGCTCGAATTTGGTCTTTAAATTTTACAGTTTCCTAAATAATAGTAGTGTCAAACGTCTCATAAAACTTCAAATTTTGAGCAGTAATGCTACGCGCATTAGAGCCAGACGAATTGCTGCTGTTGTAGTTGTTGTTTTCCGCTGACATTGCAATGACCAAATTGCAGTCAAAGTTTCACTTGCTCAGTCCATGGTTGCTTCCAAGTTTGTACGGTGCCACACGAGGACGTTTTTGAATTGTTTGATGTGGCAACATTAAAAGTCGGTTTCTTCCTTTGTTCAATGTAGGATTGAAAGACTGTTCTTGATTGTGTTGCAATTGCTTCATTTCTTTTTCTTGCTGCATGTTTTTGTCGTTGAGTTGACAGTTGTATTGAACGAGACAGAAAAATTAGATTATAAGTTGACTTTGAAGGTTGAACACAGAATGATATTAAAAGAGGCAAGCTCTGATTATTAATAGAATTTGTTATAGTGACACTAGCTCATTATTGTAGTTATGTTACAGGTTGGTACTCCAAAGTGGGCAGTCACGCTAATTTATTGGTGAGGGTGATCAAGATAAGGGGTTAAAGAATTGTCTTGTGTAATTAACTGTGAAAAAACATAGCCCTGCCCACCATCCTTTTCTACGAGTCCGATAACAAGTATCTGAAAATACAACGTTCTTATACTTGTCCAGTTTTAATTCAGTCGTCCAGCAAAATCTAATTGAGAAGTCCATATCCAGGAGAGCTGCTTTTGTATGAATGTTATGGTTCCAAACAATTTTTATTGTAGCATGCTGACTTTTATAAGCTGCCAGTTTTGTGGCGCTTGGGTTTTTGCTAAAACAAGTTTATGGGCTTGACCAACAGAACCTAAATATTTTAACAGAGATTTAAATGCCAGGTTTCATATCAACAATTTCAGTTCCGTTCAACATCGATTCACTTGTGGTCAATGCCACGGCAGTATAATATATTTTTCTTTACAACTTCAGAGACTTGTTTGGGCAACCAGTCGCGACGTACAACTTTGGCTAGAGCCCCCACTAGTTTTATTACAAGGCGTTCCATCACCAGAACGAAAATCACATGGACCAGCAAGAAAAGTTTGTTGTAGACACATAAAATTCTCATGCAAACGAACTTTTTTTGAATTTGCCGAGGTTGCTGAGAAAAAACGTTGCAAAGATATAAAGAGGCAATTTGGCCAGGCCTACCTAGACTATTTTCAAAACAATTTCCACACAAACCACTTTTGCCACAGTCTCGTTTCTTTGCTTTCAATTTAAATCACTCGCTTTGTCTAGATTGTTTTTACAAGCATCGACTTAGTGCTAGAGACAACGAAGATTGTAAGTGTGAGTGTGATTGTTCTAGTTCTATTTCTAATAAAACTTTAAAATGGAAACCACTGTACTCATTTGATTGAACTTAGTTTGTCGATTTGACGCAAGCTGCAATATAGGAAATGTTGCAACCTTCAGAAGTGTCGTGCACTATTATGTCACCAACTCACAAACGAATTATTGATTTTGTGAGATATCAAATTGACTTGCCTGAAAAACACTTTTACTGAAACCCGTTGCGAATGATTGTTACAGGTACTCCAGAAGCTGGAAAGTCTCAGACTCTAAAAACAATAAACCATATACTGTCACAAAAACAAAGTAGAGATAGCAAGTTTTCGTTTCGAACTGTTTTGTTTATGGGTATTTGTGCTTTAAGTTTAAAAGGAACAACATTCTACGCTTGTTTTAGGATTTGTTTCAATACCAGCGGAAATTGTTTAGACCAATTAAGTAATAGAATATTACAACGAGATTAAATTGCTTTTCGAAACGTCAAGGTTTTGTTAATAGATGAAGTTTTAACTGTTGGTCTGCGCCTTTTTTATTTTGTTGACTAATATTTTAAACTAGTTGATCCCTTACGAGCCTCCACGCCGTTTGCGGGTAGAACGATCGTCATGTTTGGAGACTTCAACCAAACTTCTTGCTGCGGAGATCATCCACTGTCAACTAAATTTGTCACTAACGTGTCTGATGACCTTGTTGCCGCAATTCAAGTTTACAACTCTTTTACTACAGCGTTTGTTTCGGACAAACCATTCAGACAAAATACTACGGATC
>JAQFZE010002081.1:0-15541 GCA_034695245.1 Dicyrtomina saundersi | reverse complement strand
AGGACCCTAAGAACCTTAAAATACCAAACCACACATCACACATCACATCCCATCACATCACATTAACTTGGCGTACATATAAACATTTCTTTAGATCTTTGAGTTGGAACCGCGCTCACTAGTCAGACAAGAGCTTAAAATATGACTGTGTACGCTCCGAAGCGGAGGAGTAAAGGAGCCGTTACGCGTCCCTGTAGTCTGTCTTCCGATTTGTAATTATCAATAAAATAACGATTGTAGAATACTTGACATACAAAGGGAACACCACATAAATAACAGGGGCTTGTGCATACTTAACTTTTTTTTTCCGAGCGCCCACTCCATCCTCATTGTCTCGCTCATTGTATGTAGGTACATATGAACGGAGTTCCCACGGAACTCTAAGGATTCTGATAGATTGCAATGACTTATCGTTAGGACGTAAATTGAATGAAATAGTGGGTGCGTGTTTCCTCATAAAAGTGCTCGTATTTTTATGTGTGTGTGTGTGTGTTCGTCCTCATATTTACTTGTACTTCTCACTTACACACACCGCTCTGCTCTGCATCTTCCCTTCTATTTCCGAAATTCATTCCGCTGGAGTTGCTATGCTCATGTTCGGTTCGGGTTCGGAGACTCATGTGGAAGTGGAGATGTTGTGTGTAGTACGTAGTAAACGCTATGAGCTCCCATCTCCAATGATTGTCTCGCATGCTCCTGAACATTCTTTGAATTGCTTCCTTCCAATAAATAATATTACGCCAAGATAAATGCTTCCCTCCTACACTTCAGCTCCCAGCCTCGCAGTCATTGTTTTCCCTGAGCCCGTAGAGACAATGCGAGGTGTCGTCGTCGTCGTCGGAAGTAAACCGTGTGTAGGTGGGCAATGGCTTTGGGAATAGAGACGGCCTCCCGTTTTTTCCACATTCTCAATTCTACATTGACATTAAACATTCAACTTCCACTCCCTCCTCACAGTACTTACATCATATCAGACGCGCTCACAAAAAAACATTAAACGAGTTCATGTTCAGCTTTTAAGTTTTAACTTTGAAAGATTTAATTTCCGTGAAATGTAATACAGCTCACTCATTGTCAGACAGACAGAGGAGAGTCATGAGGAGGGGAGGGCGGAGGGAGGGACGGGAGCGTCGGCTGTAGGTTAAGAGTCTGCGATTAGATAAAAAAAAAGTCAAAGCTCTCTCTGGGAAAATGAAAAAATATGGGGATAGAAACGGGGAAATGAGGATGAGACTGGAGAGGAAGGGAAATGGGTGTCCCGTCTCCGTCCCGTCCTCCGATCCGTACGCCGTATGTATGGCTGAAGGCACGTGTCAATTGGAATTATGAAAATGGGAAGAGAAAATAAACGTAGTCGGAGTGGAGGCAGGTACTTATCTATAGAGTCTGCAGACAAGTACGTTAGACTCTGTGTAGATGCACGTAGGTGACTGGAAATGCAGAGTATCGGGCATCGGGAGATAGTCGAGAGTCGGAGTCAAGTGTAGTGTGTTTTTTTTTGTCTTCATCTGCACAGAGATAGTTTGTGTGTGTGTGTGTGGAGTTGGGAGGTATATAATTATACATAAGTATTTTGGTTAGTTACCTACATACTAACCTAGGTTTTTGCCGTTGCCGTTCCCGTGCCGAGCCGTGCCATATCCTTCGCCTTGTCTTGTCTAAAGTGGGACGCACATTGAACACGAACCAAGTGACTAGTGATGTTTTGCGTCATAGCCGTTGAGTATCTATACGCAGCCACACATCCACTGAAACAGAGCTATAAAAGAGCCAGCGGAAGGATTTACATTTTTCTCATCTCGAACGACAACGACAACGACTCCAAGACTCGAACCCAACCCAAAGCATCCACAACCAGGCCGTACATCCCTACATACCCGCGTATAAACAGATATCTAATTTTATGTATCATGTATCTCCTCTCATATACCCTTCAGTTCGGTCGGGTTTGGTTTTCCAATTCTAATGGAGCAGAGGAGATTGAGAGAGAAGGACAGACAGAAATACGAAATAGGAAATGCGGGAGATAGGAGGCCGGGCGGCGGGGCAGACTCGGAGTGGAAAGCAGAGGATTTTACGTTGTCGATGTGGATAAATGCGATTAGAATGTAGAAAGGGAGCTTAAAAATTTAGGACCCATTCACTCCACTCCAGTCTGTGTCTCACTCCACACGGAGGTGCATACGGAGCTGATAGTGGCGGTGGTGGTGGTGGAGGTGGGAGGCGGAGGTGGGGAGGTGATAAAGATATTCCAGTGTGTAGGTATAATTAGAGCCATACATGTTTGAGGAGACGGAGAAGACTCCACTGAGCAGGGAGCACTCAACTAGGGAACATAATGGACGGGATAAATAGAGGCTGTGACGTGGAAGCCAGTTTAGGACAGTATCGTGGATATTCTAAATATTTACTTGTCGAATGAACTCCAGCTGGCTTCCTCCAACATATTGTCTTGAGTTACTTTACTTTTTACTTTCCTCCCATCTCCATCTCCTCCCTAACTAATTCACTCATTTCCACCAACACCAACACTTTCAACTTCAACCCTTCGCAGGCAACGACGAGCAAGCGAGCGAGCGCCAGAGCCGAAACCCGTCGCAGTATCTCCTTCTCTCCCCCTCCCCACCCCGTCACCCAACTCCAACTCACAACAACTGTCTCTCGTCTTCATCATGCCGTCAATAATTCATGGTCTACATCCATCTTCCTCTCTCAGTGCCTATCTATCCCGGCACTCTCCCCTGTCCTCTCCCTGTCCCTCCGCATCTTTCCCACCAAATCTCGACAGAATAAAATCTCATACTTTTCCCTTTCTTCCACTTCTACTTCTTCTGTCTTTGTTGTTGCTCTTGTACAAAAAAGTCTGCTATGATTTTTTTATACACTCAGTGGACTTGTGTCTGTTCCGTCGCTGAGGAGATATATAGACACGTACATGTGTAGCCCTTGTTGTTCCTGGTTTCTCGCGTATTGATAACCTCTGCGCCTCTAATCTGGCTTCCGATTAGCAAACAATGAGTACCTACACGTACATATACATGCATCACAAGTTTCTCCGCCTGACGCACTCAATCCTGAGTACATACGACTCCTGACACTTGCATGAGGGAGAGGGAAAGGAAAGGAAATATTTCGACTACATTTCAACGAGAATACTTGAGATATTTAGACAGTTTTACTCGTCGTGAGTGTGGTTGCGGTTGTGGCCTCCGTCTTGTCGCTACTCAGACGACGACAAGACTTGTGTCAACACGAGAGAGATCATGAGAAAAGTTTGAAAAGTCTGAAAGGTAGGAATGAGTATGGATGATGAGTGAATGAATTTATCGGATGGGCACATTGCATTGGATTGGAATCGGAATCCCAAGTCCCGCATTTCCCAAGCTACATACTACCTACGTCGTTACGTCACTCTCTCCAGTTTTCCCCACTTTACTCTATACGATGATTGTAAACTAATTGCCAAGGTATTTTCGAATGGGCTTAATTGCCTCCGTCTTCTCACTCTACGGACTACAGACTCTGACGTTGTTATTAGCAACAATCCCCACCCTTCTGCCCCGACTGTATTTTCCTCCTTTTATTTTCTCTTACACATTCCTTCCGATTAACTCTTATTTTCTTTTCCCTTCCTACAGAAGCGAATCTGACGATTGCGATTGCGATATTTTTCTCTCTTTTTCTTCTGCTTCTTCCCAATTTCCTTTTCGCCTTAATGAGCTTGAAAAGCGTAGTTGGGAGATAGACAATTGATTCTTGTTCTCGCAGACTTTGGATTACACATAACTACAATGCACTCAATGGAGTGCATTCCCGTCTCTATCTCTCTCGCCGTGTTTCCTTTTCCTGTAGGAGCATGGGATAATGAGAGATGAGGTTGTGTGTGTGCGCGACTGGATTGAATTAGATAGGAGAGGAGGATGGAGAGGGCGAAAGAGATTGCAGGTGACAGAGCCGGAGAAGACCTTTGGGAGTCTCTGAGGTTTCATACGAGAGAATGTAGCTAATTTATGTAATTCCAGTTGGGAGTCGGAGTCGGCTGAGTTGGGAGTAAAAGTAAGTAGTGCACGCACATCTGGAAGCCAGGTCATGTTACTCTAAATGAGAATTGTGAGATGAGATGAGGATGAGATGGGACGGTTGACGGTGCCGGTGTCGGTGCGGTCTCGGGTCTCCAATCTACGGTCTACGGTGAGCTCAGGAGCCGTAGCGGTGTGGTGTGTACTTGAGCTACGAAACTAAAAATAGAAAAATAGTCTCAAGACGACGAGACAAGTACATCTCGAACGAACGTCTAACTACATGTTTGAGTATTGGACTTGAAACAATAAATGTATTTGATCTTTATTTTAGCATTGCTATCTTTTATTTTTAAGTGGTTGCTTTGCAGAATCTCCTTTGTTTGTCTCTCGCTCTGCATAATCTGTCTATATAATACGGAGCGACTACTCCACTACGAAGGCTACATAGAATATATTATCCGAACACGCTCCCGCAACATCCGCAACGGGAACGGCTTTGACTTGAGGATCTGAGCTAATCCAAAATACCTACCTACCTACCTACAGCCTTCAGCCTACAACCTATACCAATACGTTGTCATCCCATTCTTTTTCTTTCATACCTACATGAAATCTCTATTGGCATTCGTAGTCCATAACATTCCTTGTGGAGAGGAGTGAGAGGCGAGAGGATAAGAAAGGAAGATACAGAGGAGAGGAGCTAGACGAATCGGAGATTAGAGAGACATATGTAGTGTACCTACTGATATTTGTGCTCCGTCTTTGTTTCACAAGTTGAAGAAACCCGAGAAAATCGCATTACGAATTACCCTCAGTGACAGATTAGACACGGTGACGTTACCGTTAGGCCAAGTCCGTACTTGCACTGCTGATCCCCTCACCAGCCCTGACCCCAAGCCCAACAATGCTACCCCCCCCCCTTCCTCCCGCTTGCGCCCGACATGCACTGTATCGTCAAATTGTGTTGAGCTGGGCCCTGGGAGGGTTTATTCATTTGATGTCACTTCCCACCAATTGCAATTTATTTGGACTTGATGGGTGGGGACAAGAGGATGGGAAAACCCAGGAGGGTTTTTCTGGTCCCAGTTTAACAATATTTTACAATGAGAATTACGTGTCCACGTAATAGAATATAGGAAATGCAGCAGTCCGTTGCTCGGTTTAATTATTGAAAGATTTTGACAAGTTAATAAAGCACAACTTAACCTCGATAAAAACATTCGACCACAGTTATAATAATCTTTGCCTCTTATTGTTAGTAAAGACTAAAATCGAACTGAAAATTGCATAATACTAATAATCCATAAAATTACATATGTTTAAAAACTGTATTTTACTGTGCTTTTGAGGCAATTACCGTTAACAGTACAATTTAAAGTTATGCTCTATCCTATGTCTAACCCTTGTTTTATGATAGCCTTGTCTTGACAACAGAATGAGGCAGTTTGAATTTCCCACGAAATCTCAAATAATAGAATATTTTATGCAAAATACCGCCACTTTGATCCCATACCCTTCCCCCCTATCCCCGGTGGAGGAAAGGCAACCGACAAGCTGCCCTTTTTTGAATTTTGCTACAGCATTTAAACAACACATATTTCTACTTTAAATAGAAAGTCAATCAGTACAAATAGTAAGAATATGAATACGAATTTATTCAATGGCTTACATGGATTACTCATCCATAAACATATAAAAATTTAACTTGGTAAATGGTCAAACAAATTTAATGATTTATACGTATAGTAAAATTTAAAGATATATTTATACTTAATTGAAAATTTTGATGCTTAGCGCATTAGATAAGAAGTTGTTTAACATTTAAGTTGAGAACAAAATCAGTAATTCATTTATGACATATTTTTACTGTACCGAAAGTTTTAAATGTATGACATGAGAAAAAACAAAGTTACAATATGTTGGAAAATTGGGTCAGGTGCTCTTCAAATCGTTAGGTCAAGAATACTTTTCCAGAAAGTATCATCTGTATTGTTTAGAGTATTTGGATACAGATTTCCAATGCTGCCGGGTTGATTTATAAAGTGGTAGTAAACCAGCAATTTGGGGAACAATGACGTGTCTTGAGCCATTGGTAATGAACGTAGTAAAGATTTTATTGTTTGATACTATGAAATGTCTGTTAGTCCTTTGTCTTGCCTTCACGATCGAAATTATATCAGTCCTCTAGCTTGAATAAAGAGGTAGTTCTAAACTTTAGCTTATCACGGGAGATGCCAGTGATATATAAGTTTGGGTTAGTTAATTGTGATGACCTCGAATTGTTGTTATACAAATTCTTAGCCTTTTGCAAAGCTACACTTAATTGCAAAAGAGTCCTTAGCCCATGTTATTGTACTGTATGTAAAAGGTTTAATATAGTCAGTTTTGACAATGTCTAAGACCTTTAAAATTTCGGGTGTTTTAGTTTTCTGGGATAATTCATATTTAGCATTAAGGCCAACAAAAAGTAGGTTTAGTAGTTGCAAGTGAATCTTTTCTGACTTAAATAACTTTCCACGTGACCGTATCAGCGCAAGGTTCTTCACATTTGACCTCGTCTTTTCAGTACGGGAGTTTGTGACTTGATAACTTCATCATCGGCCTCTCAAAGTTTTCTATCTTCAACAATTGAATCCAGTATTTGTGTATTTGTTTTTTTAAAAAACAGATGCAGATAATTGGAATTTCTGGCGTATTGAGATTACATAAAGGTTGCCGTATGTGCAGATATCATTTTTGTAAGATTTGGAGACATTATGATAGATGTGTGTTCAGAAGTACCGGGTGGTTTAGTTCACAGGTTGTGTTAAGTATAGAACATGCAATCCATCCGATTACATGCGAATTCATCCGGCGAAATACAGTATGTACATGAGTGAGTGAATTTGCATGGAACTCAATTCAGTGCTTATCAAATGTCAGCTTTTATTGCACTTTATTCACAGCATACAAATGTGCTATCTGCATCGATATCAATGCAGCAAATAAAATATTTTACAGCTTTCAAAAAGTAAGTAAATGAATTATTTCACTAGTATGCAAATACGACATAATGCATATTTTAATAACGCGTAAATAGAACAATTCACTTTTTCTACTAGTTTGTAAGAAGATCGGTCTTTTATACAATATCTCGCACTTTCTCGAAAACCTTACAGTAACGTGCAATAGAACACTTTATACTTTAAAAAACATGTGAATAGATCATTTCACTTTTTGCTAGCATGCAGCTTCAACAGTACTGTTTTCAATAACATGTAAATATAGAATTTTCGTATTTTTAAAAATATGTAAAAGGAGCATTGAACTTTTTAAAACAGATAAATATGACACTTTGAACGTGATAACACTAAGAACTGGCAGAGATCGTAAAACTGATAACAGTACCACTAATAATAAGAACGCAGAGCAGTTGCAAGTTGCATTGAGCAAAGCAGTACATTACTACTACGTACAAAAATTACTGCTTGCATTATTTAGGATGGATTGAGCAGAGGATGCAATGCAGAGAATGGAAAACAGATTTGAAACTTTCAGTTTTTGATGCAGTCTTAGACTTTGATGTAGCCAACGTCCTCGATGCAGTCAGTCTTCAATGCGGGCCCGCTTCTTAACAGTCTCTTTTTTTGTTTCTTCTATTTTAGCCTCTTGATCAAAACCTCGGCGTTTGAGAAGCAGATCGAATTTTCGAATTTTTTCAGAACGCCTTTCTTGAACTCATTGCTTTGACTTTTAAGAGAAGCCACTCCATCACCATATACCGGCTAATTATTAACAATACGCATGATAAAAAGCATGGTTGCGACAGCACAGCCTCCACCAGCACTACAAAAATAAACAAATAATTAATTGGCAATTAGCAAATACTGCCGAGCACAAAACTAAAGACTGAAGAAAAATAGCACATTAAATTACACACGTAAGTGTTTTGAGCGTTAGGCTCTTGTATTTTCATCTTTTTAAAAGTCAGTCCTTTCAGTTTTCTTGGCTTCTATTTAATCAGGCTTCTCACTGTTCCACTGTGTTACAGAAAATTCTTTAAAGCCTTAAACAATTTGCGTTGGTCGTCAATCCTGTCCACATGCACCTTGCGCTAATATTCTTGAGATTACACAAAAAGAATTAGGATTAAAAAGAAGGTATCTTTGTCTACACAAAGGCATGAAGGTTTGGCTGACTTGTAAATGTAAACTAAGAATAATTAATTCATAAGTAGCACTGAAACGTATGAATGTATAATTAGAGGAAAAAACCCAGATTGGAGGCGTTTCAACTAACTGGAAAATTAAACAACTTAAAATAGAAGCTGAGGTTTGAGAGGTTACAAAAACTTGACTTCATGGTTTGAGTTTTTAGTACCTAACCTAAAAGCTAACAAATCGTTTAAACAGTTAATTTCAGGTTGGTCTAAAGTGGTGACTGCAAAAATAAAGGAGACACAAAAACACACAAGAAATATTTTGAAATGGCGCAAATGTAAAAACCCACCAATCATATAGCAACCCAACAGATAAAGTAAGTGACGAAGAGTAAAATACAATGCAGAAAACTTCAGTTAGAGCAAAAAGAAATGCACAAGTACGTTTTTGTTCGTGTAGCGTCTACGCATCTTATAGTTCCACTTCGATGTCAAGTAGTACAACAATCTACTACGTCATGTTGAAATATTAGTAGCAAAACTAAAACAAAAAGCAGTTCATATAACAGATTCAGGCCCTGATTTATGTACTTTTTAACAAAAATTAATATGTGAAATAACCAAAATAGATAATAAAGCCAGAGCCGATAAAACGGGTGTCGTAAATCTTAACACCAATAACACCAAAGCAATTGATCACCAAATAAGGCCCAGACAGCTGCAGTAAAGAAATTTAACCACTGACAAATCAATTGTGACTGACAAATTTTGTTTTATTGTTAGGCAATGCATTCGAAAAAAAATATTATCGCAATTTATATTATCATCAAAATGCAAAAATAATCATACTTTTTCCAAAAATTAATGCAGGGGAAATAGACCCAATATAAATGTTAAAGTACCTCAAAATTTATATAATTTATTAAGAGCAACTTAGTAAGATATATCGTAGGAGAGAAAGATTTAAATTACAAAAATAATGACGACCACGATGAGAATAATTCTTAAGATTCTGTAAATATTTCCCAAGATTATAAAAAGTACAATTGAAAACATTTGAGGTTTTCCACAAAAACTTGAAACGTAATATAAGGATTGCCCCCAAAAAATGGCCCGTTTAAAAATCCCCTTACACAGTATGTCAAAAAAGAAAACGGGAGCTTCAAAGTTTATGTCCAATAAAATAGATTATGTGATGAGCTCCTACCCCCTTCGAGGGTATATAATTCATTCCAGAGTTTACTTACCGTCTCAGTTGTCACTTTTGTTTGCCGCACACGTTTTGTGTCCTCGTGGTTCTCACCTGTACTTAGCTCACCATAAGATAAGGTGGAAGTTACAGTGCGTTTCCTACATGGAAGTTAACTCTGGGCATGACACTAAATATTATTTTTTATTGTGTCGTAGGTAGGTGTAGGTAGGAGGTAGATCGTAGAGTAATAATAAGGATAATGTGTATGATAAATGGAGCTAAATTAGAATGAGAATTGAGTCACATCTGCATGAATTTCAATTTCACCGTTAACTCACGTTTCTATAGTCCCCTAATTCAAATCCACTCTGAGCTCCATAACTTCCCTTCCCATTTCTTTGATCTTCTCTCTCCGTTGGTATTTGTGTCTTTGTCCTCTGTGTGTTTAGTAGAAGTGAAGTCCCTATTTACCAACTGTCGTGCAAGAAAATGGTAGTAAGTTCATAGGTTCAGCTTGAGTAGACAAGGAAGACGATCAAAAATCAAAGGAAAAAAATCTTAGAAAAATTAGAAGCCGGGAGCTACATATTGATGCTGATACATATTCAATGGGAGTAGGAATGGAAATGTGAAGCTATCTTATTAGCTAATGAAGTATCTCTGTACTGACAAACTCAGTCTCTTCTTACATAGGCCTCCAATAAACTTGCCACATTTGATTTGATTTATTCAGTGTAATTCAATAAATAACGTCGTTTTTTCGTTTTTCTTCAAAAATCAGATTTCACATCCACCATTTTCTTGTGTGTGTCTGTTTCTGGTTTCTGTAGTCGTACTCGGTTTTCAAAATAAGGAGTGTTCATTTTGATCCTAGGTTTCCCATGTCTCGTTCGTTTGGGCGGAAGACAAGCCTTCAGTGAATGCAAAGTAGGTACAGTATATCTTGTAATACCCCGCGTACTATTTTTTGGACCTCTCAGGTCAGTGTGTACTATTACAGACTGGCGTAATATTACATGCCCGCGCATTATTATAGGATAATATACGGTAGCTGGGTGCCTTGGTACATAAGTAAGTACACAGCATTGATGTATGCATAGAGTGGGAGTGTGGAGTGTATAAATATGAAAGATGGGCTCGAGATAAGATCCCCACGTTCTTCGTATGCAAACTAAATTCACAATATATTGGATATACCTATACCTATGCATTTTTTGTTGTGGTTGTGACTGACTGGCTCACTAACTGAGTGACTGACTGACTGAGGCAAGGAAGTGGAAGGGCTACAATTCTGTTGTGGGTAATGGGGGAGTTTAGTAGAGTAGGGTCGTTTGATGGGATGGAGGAAAAGCGGGAGCTGGAGCCCTAATCATGGGATGTATATGAGGGGAGACAAAAAATAGGGAGTGAGAATGATGTGAGACAGAAATAAGGAAGTTAGTGGTGGTTCTGGTGGCGGTGGTATAGATCCCTCATTGGCCATTATTATGCGAGTTCAGTCTTGTTTTTATACATGTGAGTTCATATAATTTCCCCTGGTTTCCCTTCCCTCGTCCTATTCCTCATCCACATCCTATCATATTTACCAGATGAGCGTTTGAAAGATGAGCTGAGGACAGAGTCACGGACCGCTGACTTTCTCATCTCCTCTTCCGTGTCAATGAATTTTTCATGAGCCGACAGCTTTCTCTCTCTCCCCTTCATATGACACTCGTGCTGGAGACTGGGACTGGGACTGGAGAGTGGGCTGATGGGAATGGGAAGGAACTCTTTTCACAAGTCAGAGAGTCAAAGGAGAAGGAAACCTTCTTGACTCTTCTTCGACTTCGTCTTGGTTTCATGTTTCCGCTCAGAGAGAGTAGACAAACACTTTTCTCCGTGAATGAGTGAAGAAAAGCTCTCATCCACTAAAAGTCCTCGTCCTCACACACCGGAGTATTCTTCATCTCTGTAGATATTTCCAGTGGAGAGTCAACTACTACAAGCAATCAGGACCACACTACTTTCCGCACCATCTTGTCCTCCTCTATTTTCTCTTTTTTGTGGTCTCTCCGGAGAATCTCTCCACACTCACCTCATTTAAATTAATAATTAAACTTGTTGTCGTGAGCGCTCTCGGAGCCCCGAGCTCAGTCTCCTTTGAGCCTATGACAATCTATGGAATGGAGGTGGGAAGATTACATGAAAGCAACTATTTAATTACCATTAAAATTCTATTCATTCTTCCCCACTCGTTTTCATCTCCATTCCCCACTCCCACACCGAGACATCTCCACTTGTCACAGAATGTCATCAAATGACCATACAGAGTCTCAAATGCGGACGGAAGGCATAGTCTTGAGTTAGTAATGAAATTCTGAGTCTCATATTGGAATGACGACAGTCAAAAGGCGGACTCAGGAAGCGTGCAGTGTTTTCAAATCATTATAATGCATCCACGAGTGAGGATCTCCTAAATAATATATGTATTTGTGCAGATATTCACATTCTGTCAGAAATAAACTTTCCGTATTAATATATCCAAAGGACGGCGTTGAGACGGAATCGAATGGAAGAGATAGTTGTAAAATAGCAATATGGATCCGACTCCGATTCCGAATCCGACTCATGCCTTCATAAAAAATTTAGGAAATGGTCGGAATTTTTATTCCTTCATTGGATCGTATTAATCTTCACAAATCATTCTTGACAAGAAATGAATTCCCATATGCTTCCCTCCTACTGTACGCGGGAGGAAGAGGAGGCGCTCGGGTTTGGATTCGGATTCGGAGTGAACGTACGTTGTATGTCGTCGGCGAAGAGGCAAATCTGACTATCTCCTTTTGGTGCTAGAAGCGAAACTGACTATTACCATGTTTTGCTAAAAGCAAAACTGACTATCTCCATTTGTCTCAAAATACTATTAAAATGATGAAAAAAATTTATGTACCCAGGCAGCATGTTATGAAGCAGACGTTTTTGCTTAGGGGTCGTCCATAAATGACGTCACAAAAATTATTGCTCTCTCAGAAAACACCTACTCTCATTATCAATGCTTACTACTTACTAGTTATAGCTATACCAAGGCGTGTCATTACCACATAATATTTATGTAATTAGCCATAAGTTAATGATTATCTTGAATCAATGTGCCAACCGTATTAATTCCTGACATCATCATTATTTTATACCAAACGCAACTAAATATTATATAAACTTATGAATGATCGGAAGCCATATATTTTTACGAAAGTAAATGTTAAATTTTAAATTTTAATGTTCTAAACCTAAAGTTACATCTTAGCGCACATTTATGAGTTTCAAAAGCCAAAAAAAATATAATGATAAAATCCTGTTTATTACCATAACCCCTTCAAACCCCACAAATATTTTACAATAATGCTTATTAATGCATTGATTTACTAATAGTAGTAGTAGTCACATTAACTTCCCTGAAGGCAGACTATGGAAGAAGGTACACATAAATATTCCAGGTGACAGAAATTCAACCAAATACTAAAGATTAAAATTCTATTACATGAAATTGATAGTAAATTACTACTGTTCATGCTGAAAACTAAACAGAAATAAAGAATGCAGAAAGCAGTAGTCACTAGAAAACCACCAGCAGGAAAATGAAACCCTTGAAGTGGAAAACGAGAATCTGAAGCACGTTTACGCCGACTTCAGTCAGTAAAAGATTGACACATTGATTCAGATTATCAATACCTAATGGTAAAATCAATGACTAGAATTGTTAAGGTTGTAATGTTTAAAATGGGTGTTCCATAAATGATTTAGCGTGAATGGGTCTTCTCCGGTATTTATAACACGCTTTTTTACAGCTGAGCTGTGATAAAGGGAGTTAGTGGGTTCTTAAAGAGTAATATTTCATCTGACGTCATTTATGGACGACCCCTTAGCAGAAACAACTGCTTCCTGACATGCTTCATTGTCAAATATTTTTTTTTTGCCTCCTTTTAATGGTATTTTGAGAAAAATGGAGATAGTCAGTTTCGCTTTTAGCAAAAAATGGTAATAGTCAGTTTCGCTTTTAGGACAAAAAGGAGATAGTCAGATTTGCCTCTTCGCCGACGATGTACTGCTCCTCTTGGTTGGTAGCGTAGGTGGGTACATATGGAAAAATGAGCTCATTTTCATGGGTCCATCATCCTTCTTGGAAGATACAAACATTCGTGCCAATAAAACTTTACACCACCACGACCACGACCAGCACCACCACGGAATCCAATTGGAAGTGTAACCCGAACATTCATTCAATTTCAGTCCCATGTCTCCTCACATGTTCAAGGATACCAAAACAAGAATAATCTTTCCCCCGCTCCTCACTCAGACTCATAGGGCAGACGACAAACAGAGCTGAACATGAAGGAAGCCAGAGCGACGTGTCATTGTCTTTCCCTTCAGTCTCACGTCTGCCAATTGTTCATATTGAATTCCCAAAAGCTATATCAGTAGTAGTAGTTTGAAAACTACATTGTCTACTTTATTGCACACATGAATTATTTAAAGGCATTTTTTAGTAATGAGTCTCGTACCCACTAATTGCAAATTATAATACGACACTTAAAATTCAACATGCTAATTTAAAATGGGAAAATTTAAATAAATATGTAAAACACCTTAAAAATTAATTGGACCTGTACTTACTCCAGTGATAAGTAATATGAATGAAAATACTAGAGCAGGTTTTTTGCTTTTGAGAGAGAAATGTATTTGAATGGAGTGGAGTGAAAAGCAATGGGTTGTTTGGGTGCTGGGGGAAAGTAGGAGAGTGATCAGTTGCAGGGAAGATATTCCAGACTCTGGCTCCACCGCCTGATTCCAAACTGAAGCACAAGTCGGATGGAATAAAATCCTGAGGATTTCCGCACACAGGTGGTCGGAACAATAAATCTCTATAAGAGTCCACGCACGTTTTTTTTCCCCACTTCACATCACATCCTCTTTCCCATTCCCACTCCCGTTCCCGTTCTCGTTCGCGCTATATGATCCGCTATACTATTTCCGTACAGAATATAACGCAAACGCTCACACACACATACACAAAAACACAAGAAGATACTCCCGTTTCCATGTGCCTCATCCACTGTGTGAGTTCTTCACTTCCTATGATGTGGCTCGCCCATATACCTTGTTGTGGCGTAGAGCGGAGATCACCTCCCGTGAGATATCTACTGCACACCTAACCCATGTACTACCTTGATAAAAAAATACAAGACTTTTATTATTAGCGTCAACCCACAGCTTCTTAGAAGCCCCTTTGAAATGTTATACAGAAATATAGAATTAAAATTAAACTCATCCAAAATAAATATGATTGTGAGATTGTGAGCTATTGAATGTAAAATATCGACAAATGAAATGAAAAAACATTAATTTCGTGAGAGAGAAATGTCTCGTAAAATATGTTGAGCAGATCTGATCTCTATAGGGGAAGTAAGTTAAATACTATATATCCATAGCCTTACACTAAGTGTGTTTGTGGAGGGCTTACACAGTCAGTTAATCCTACGTGAGTAGGGAGTAGGGATAGAAATGGAGCTCCTCGTATGTAAACGTTCATTACATATTGGTCTGTACTTCTGTGCCCACTGTTACCCTACTTAAAGGAAATCTCATGACGGATTGAGGATTGTACACTGGCACACTCATCATCATGGTCTCTCCCACAAGATGAATGATATGAGAAGCTTTTCCAAAATACTCGCAATCATTTCCTTATATAAACTTGTAATGTTGTCTGCTATGAAGCACTTTCGCGGGAAGTGAAAGGGATTGAAAGAAAATTTTCTCCCATCCTCGTCCTCATAAATCCCAACTCAAATGTACTTTTTCTTCTTCTCCCTTCTTCGTCTGTTCTGCCATCCCTTCCAACTGGCTGAGGAGAAAAGAAAACAGAAAACATTTTAATCCAGGCTAAACACACTCAATTTCCTTGGATTTCCAAGAGACTGAATGGGAGTAGTGGAGTAAAGCGGAGTGAAAGGGGACAAGAAGAAGGAGAAGGAGAGGAAAGTGTGAATTCGAGTTCTACTTCCACGACGACTCCCAAACTTTTTATGATGCAATGTGCGATGACAATGGCATTAAATCCCTATTTAACATCAACTTCCCTTCTTGTCGTTGTCGTTGTCCTTGTTGTCATTCCATGAATTGTAAATTCTAAATTCTCAAGCTCTTAATCTC
>JAQFZE010002080.1:0-15545 GCA_034695245.1 Dicyrtomina saundersi | reverse complement strand
ACTCCCAAATATGTATATTCCTTCACTATTTCAATTTTGTTCCCCTCATACTTAAAGTTATAGTTTGATTTAGTGTTCTATCTTTTTCCACAGCCAACGTACAATGAAGGAGAAGCTATCATTACACGTCTCTTTTAATACTGTATGTACAAAAAAATACTCAGTGTCGAAAACTAAATGTTGCAAGAGATACAGGTCATTGTACAAAAAAACTGCGGAAAGTCTTACAACAGCCCAAGTGCCCTTAATGTGATCAGTTAGCATAAATGCATTTAAAGTTAATGGAAAAATAGGGTCTTAAATGTGATCGGCATACAAAAATTCAAAAAAGTACTGAAAAATTTCATAATTTTACATAGAGTTTTTAAGGAAAGAAGCTGAACTCAGTAGTAAAGATAGATGGGACTATAAGCTGCATGAATATTAGTTGGACAGATTTTGAAAGGCGGTAATATTTGAACGGCGGCCACTTATCACATTTAGGGGGTGATCACATTTACGCACAATACTGCTACACAATTACTGATTTTTACATGCTAACATCCCATCCTTCTTATTACTTTAATGTCACTTCTTTTCAACTAGACTTTAGGCCCCGGCCAGCCGGGGTTTAAGTGCGCCTCATGTGGTCACTGGCCAGGATTACCCACTGTCACCCTCCTGTAACGTGTCTGGGGTTGGTGACGATTAATCCAGACCCAAATACGACATCATTAGCCCAGTTTTAAATAGTATCCCGTTTGATTTATATACGGGAGACACCGTCACCAACCCTAGACACGTTACAGGAGAGTGACCGTGGGTAATCCTGGCCAGTGACCACATGAGGCGCACTTAAACCCCGGCTGGCCGGGGCCTAAAGTCTAGTCATTTATAAAATTATAAATATTTTAATTATAACGACAAAGCCATTTGTTTCCCTACAAACCCTCTTCCGCCATCTAGACCATACACCAAGCAAATGGATTTAGGAGGTTATTTCATAAACTATTCATGGAATTTGGAATCTTATCATTTTGATTTTAATTGAAAATCGAATTTTGGTTTCGTTTCACTTTCAATCAGAATGTAGTGAAATTTTTAATACAACAAAAAATCAAAGTGGGCTTACGTTCCAATGCTTTTGTGCACACTTGTTGACAATTTACTCCTGCAGGTATGTTTAAATCACAGTAGCTATTTCTATGCATCCTAGTAAGTAATTATATACACTATAGCTACGGCTACGGATTGATCAATATTACCCCTATTAATTTATTTCTTGTTCTTTATACCAGTTGTTGAACTGTAAATTCGATAATTAATTTAAGTCAGAGTCGAATTTTAAGGGTACCTAAACTTGAGTACTTGAAGAAACTTCAGTTTACAGAAAGCACAGTATTTTCTGGTATATTTTACACCTTGATGGCGTGATGCCTTGATTTGTAATTTGTAGACACGTGCGTGCGTGAACGAGCGATAGGACAAACTGAACCTGAAACCTGACTGAGACTGAACTAACGGAAATACACACGGCTGTAAAGCATTCATTTCGTTCTAAGACCTTGATTTCACTAGAAAAGTTAACAATTGTTAGCCTTAAAAAATATTAACAATTGTTAACTCTAACAACAGTTAGCTAATCACTCATTTTTAGGTGAAATGTGAACTAACAATTGTTAAACTTCAAACTATTGAATTTTAGCGGGCAATATGGTTAACAATTGTTAATTTATGTAGTGAAATCACACTAACAATTGATAGTTTAACAATTGGTAACTACTAGTGAAAACGCAAAGTTAACCATTGATAACTTAGCAATTGTTAACTAACAGTTGTTAAAGTTGCTAGTGAAATCAAGGTCTAAACTGTATATATTTTAAAAGTTATTTCTTAAAATAAAAAGTGCTAAAATATATTACTCAACATTATAGCTTTGTTCTGTGTATTTTTACACATTCCAGATATTCCAGAACTTTGTTACAGAGGTGCAGCTTGCGGATTGCGGATACAGATATATACACTCAGATTTTGGAGTTGGATACCCCTAGAGATAAACTGACACTGTATACTTAGGAAATTATCGCTTAAGTTCATCCTAATATTCCCTCAACCATCAACTTATACTAGAAAAACATCCTCAAGTTTTATTCAATAGTCGTTCATTTCATGGAAAAATCCTTATCTTCTAAAAAAAGCAGCGCAACGATTTTATTCAGCTTAAAGTTAACTGCAATATTTAATAGAAAAATGAGTAATCATATTGTTCGTTTACTTAGTCCCAAGCAAATGTCAAACGTGCTTGGTCATCGGCATGTTCGTACTCTACAAAATTTAGCTGGCAAATCTGATTGCTCTTCTACTAAAATGCGGTCACTTATATCTATTAAATCCAATGCATTCAATTTGATAGATTTAATTCCTCGTTTGCCCAGCATTTCTTGTCGCCACTGCTCTTCTCAAAATCCAAGCCAGCATAAATTACTAGCAGATGGTGATGTCAAAGTTGATAAAGATACAGTAAGATCGTTCAAGTCAATTCAGGATGAAAAAGAACGTATGCCCCAATCAATTACAAGCAAATATAAGCCTTTTGAAGACAATCAACGAATTATTCAAGATGTCATCGACGAGCAGTGGAACCCAATGTACGAGGAAGATATGGAAGCGCCTACAATTTTGTACAAAAGTAAGCCCCCAGGCACTAGCCAACATATGTTTATTTTATTTTAAATTGTTCAATTTTTATCTCCAATCTATTGGAATATTTGTAAATAGCAACCGTATTAGTGCAAGCCTTGGAGTTAAAAGTAGTGTAACCTGTATAGTGCTTAAAAAATAAAAAAGTTGAGTTGAGATGCTAATTTGATAAAATCATTATTTACAGGGGGTAAAAGTGGAGTGTTTGATTTAGAAGAATTATGTGATTTACTAACCGAAGAAAGAGCGACTGACCTATGTGTCATACAAGTCCCCAAAGAAATGGATTACGCAGACCACATGGTCATCGTGACAGCTCGATCTCCCAAACACATGTTTGCTCTTGCCACCTTCATACGGAAGCGATTCAAATCCAAAGACTTGAAATCCACGGATCGTCTCCCACGTATTGAAGGGACTGTCAAGAGCGATGATTGGATAGCATTAGACTTGGGAAATATTATTTTGCATGTATTTATGCAAGAAACTAGGGATAGCATGTCTTTAGAAATTCTGTGGACAGTTGGGTCAAAGTATGACGATTTAACTCATAAAAAAGATGCTGAAATCGTCCAGCTTCTTAATTTGTTTCAGTGATCGCAGATGGAGGAGGCAGTCTTGACTCAGTTTAATATTAATTTACTACATGGCGTCATACGGAGTATAGATAAATTAATAAATCCGATTATCACCTGTAAGTATGCAGAAACGTATGAAACATTTTTATTTTGTTTGACTTTTTTGTATTTATTATCGTGTTTTTTTTTACAATAATCATTACTGTTCCCTTATTAAACTATGCCTACACATCTTAATTAGGTACTTAATTATTAATAGTGTACAAAATGTGTCATCGTATCCTTTTGTAATAATGTTTGCACATATTAATGACTGCAAATCACTCCCCTTTGTCGTCCTATTTAAATTTCATTATTCACAAGGGCATTTCCAAAATTAAAAAAACGTTTATCCTTCGTGGGTCTTCTTATCCTACAATTCGTACCATTATTGATTATTAATACAAACACGTCACTGTTACTGCTATAAACAAGTTGTTTTATCGCGCAAAACCATCCCTACACATATTAAAAAGAAATAGAAGAAGCCATAAAGCAATTACTGTAATAAAAGAAACTTTAATCTAAACTAAGCGCAATTTTTCTCGCAGCTGGAAAAGGTAATTTTACTGAATCATCGTTAACATCAAAGTAACATCTTCCGACGCCATGTAAATAAGCAATGTTTCAAATTAATTACTTCGTACATAAACTCTACGTATTCTTAAGTAGTACGCGTTAGTAATTAATTATGATTACACTGCTAATGACAAGCCAGCACCTATATTGATAGGATTCTACAAAAGTAGTGTAACAGCAAAATACGCACAAGATTTTAGAAAGTACTTAATTAGCAAAACCTCAGTTAACTGAAGCAGTCAGTGTGAAGTTTAATGACTTCAAAAAGCGAATTCAAAGATTAGTTCCTACAGCATGCGAATGTGATGACAAAAAATTGCCACTGGATTGATGAAAAATGTATCTAGTATTACGAAAGGTTGTTTTGGCCATTAATCCTGTATGCTCATGCATTTAACACAGCTAGTTTAATGCACGATAAGCTACTATACACTATTAGCGTAATATTCAAAATATGGATTTAAATTGTTTTATTCTTACAACCATGAAAAGTAATAAAACCGGAGCTGGAACAATCATGCGACCCAAATCTTGACTAATATACAACGTAAGACATATATACAAGATGCCAACTCTTGCAGTACATTTAAAATTAATTGTAGCCAAAACTGTAGTAGTAATGCATGTGTAGATTGTAGATCTTTAAGGAAAAATTCATATTTTCTATCCTATCCTGTTAACACCCAATTAGCTACACAATAGTTATTCTTGATGTTTTGATTTACAATATATACTGTGTATAATACTACATTATTTAAATAATTACGTATTTTAACAGCCTAGGTGTATGTATAAATTACTTTTATATGACGTATGTAGGTACATATATTCATAATTACATTTAACTTATATTTTGATTATGCGGCTGCGAATCGAGGTTTCCACTTCAACAAATCAAATTCAATTGTTAATGTTTTCAATACAAAAATACGTTGTATCATTGCGCTTAGGTTTGGTTGCAATTGCCATGCTGTGGGTTGGGTGTGTAATTAAATATCTATAAAAAATGAAACGAACACCTAAATATGGGACTAAATTAAAATACCGACACTAACATACAGTTCATTCCGCTATAAAATTATTACATTTTGTAAATTAACTTGCGAAAGTAAAATTGAGCTAGAACACAAAACACGAATTCTCGCAAACAAAACCATAAGACTAGCGAAAACAAGCATTTTACAATAATATTTGCGTGATGAATTACATGAACAAAATTACAAGGGATTATCTACCGGAATTTTCAAGTTCCTGGTTTAGGGTTCATGAAAGCTAAACAAAATAAAAGGTATCGCATTAATCTCTTAACTTTGAACTCCCTCAACATATATTTTAGTTAAAGTTAAAAAACCTAAAATCGACTATTCAGTGTAATGCACCCTTAAAATAACGTTTGAATGACTGCAACACATTTTGCAAAAAACAGCTGTACTGTTACCAAACAGCAGCAACATGCCTGTGAGCGTGAGCTCTTGGTATCCGGCGGCTGTATTGTTAACAATGATAACATGCTAAAATAATTGGTGCATTAAGCAACCCTGAATCCGCGCGCACGTCGGAAACGAGTGAATAAATCGAGAGAAAGAGAGACGACAAACAAAATTTTGTCGTACTTTATAGCAGTAGCGGTCCTGCACTTAAATTAGTAGAAGAATGTTTGTCAGCAATTTCGCAATTAAATCTAGGACCGAATGACACACGTCTCCACGAAAAACGACATTATCACTATAACAATTAGGATTCACAACTCACTGCGTATGATATTTCTGTAAATTCTATTTGAGAACTAAATTAAGTACTTGAACTGCACTACTCAACTCCACTAAACTGATAGCATAAAGAAAGAAAGTTACAGCAAAATTAAAATGATTGTTACATAAGCAAAGGTAATGTATTAAGAATTACAATGACAATGTTCTCTAGAATGAATAAATAAAAACGGGTATCATTATTATTCCAATAGCTCTAAGCGTACGCATTACGGATCTTCCGACGCGTCGTCGTTCTGCTCCTTGCATAATATAAAATTTCTTACATGGCTAACTTAATATTATGTGAATATTACTCTAGTACTCAAAAGCTGAAATTGAAACAGAAAATATGGAAATTCAAAGTTATTTTAACACAATGTAATCCCTGTTTGGAAGAAAGGTACACTCACACACGAAGTATTTTTAAATGTTCTTCACAGCTGGATACACGGAAGTAAACAAAAATGGACACAAAAGACACCACCCACGATGCAAGTTAACTCTCTTCATCCTCAATGCTTCACTTTCATTTCAAATCTAACGACGGAAGCCACTAAAACCAGGTCCGGTTCTGTATAATGATAATTAAGGTTGGTTAGACTTGTTCCTGGAGACATGATATGAATGAATTGGTACTGAAAAGCTTAAGCTTTATACTTTATACAAGCTACATACTAACCTGAACTGATGAAATCCACCTGGACGGGAGCCCATTCCTCCCATTCCAGATTGTTGGAAGAACATATGGCCAAAAAGTTGCGATGGATCGAATGGTTCATAATTTGGAGAATACGATTCATTCACATCTAAGCCTAGGTCGTATCTTCTTCGCTTCTTATCATCCAACAATATCTCATACGCTTCTAATACTTCTTTAAATTTTTTCTCCTGGTCTCTTCTCTCCATTTCTGTTGCATTTGCATGTCGATCTAAGCAAAAACAATGCAAAAAATCTGTGTCACCTTTCAGTATATAAGTTGAAATGCGTATCTTCCGGCACACTTTCAAGTGGCAGACTAAAACAACTGAAAATCAAAAATGGGATCGTTAATATAATTGCAAACCTGGATGATGTACAAGTGCTCTTTTCTTATATGCTTTCTTGATTTCCTCATTTGATGCCTTCTTATCAATTCCAAGGATTTTGTAGTAGTCCTTACGCTTAGCTCGTTTAGACATCACTTTGGCGTTTTCGATAAGACGTCGTATATCCTTCGTGTGTGGGTCAATTTTTTCTACAGCCTATATTTAATTGCAAAAAAAATTGAACAAAAGCTTGACACATTTTTAGAAACCAAAAGAATGGAGAAATGAAATACTTACTTCAAAATCTTTTAGCGCTTCATCAAATTTTTCTGATGTCATGTACAGCGATGCCCGATGTAAAATTGCCTTGACGTAATTCGGATTTAGATCAATGGCCTTATTTACATAAGTAGTAGAAAGTTCCGCATCATTTTTGCTAGCTACCAATGACAGATTAAAGTTGATCTTGGATTCCAGTGTTTGCTAGGCAGAAAAAACATATTGCTTAAGACAATTAACCTCAAACAAATAAAAAACGGCCGAGATTCTCAACCAAAAGAAATTCTGAAGTAATATTACAAAATCAGTGTCAGATGAAAGTAGCTAAGCACTAAATACTTACGTTTCCTTGCTCATCCGATTTAATTAATTCTAAACAAAGCTTATAGGCATCCAGAGCCTCTTTCCAGTTCTGGGATTTGAACTTATTTGCTCCTGATTCACGGGATTCTTTTAACTGCTTAATTCTCTGAAATTAAATAAATAAATTATTTATATGATACTTTAACAAAGAGTTAAAGCATGCAGAGATGCAGACAGAAAACGAAATGAACAAATTCAGTTGGAAATTACTTTATAATTAGCGGCTGCGGATGTATTATCTGGAGCAAGTTGTAAAGCTTGTTTGTAATATTGGAGAGATTTATCAAGATTGTCTGCCTGATAAAAGCAATAAGCACGGAGAGTGATGGCTTCCATAATCATCCCTTCACTCTGTAAAATATCCGTGCACTGCTCTTGAGCCTCGATAAATCTTCCCAGTTTGATGAGTACTTCAGCTTTCTTTATCTTTAACATAACGTCACCTCCGGCTATTTCTTTGGCTCGTTCCGTCAGAAACAAAGTTTTCCGGAAATCTTTCTTGGATATAGAACCATCTATGTCTTTTTTAAGTTGAATTAGAGTTGTCAATTTTTGTGTTTCATCTTTTAAATCGATACTTAGTGCTGGATTGTTATTTGCAGCCATGATGGCTGCTTCACAAGATATAACATCTCCTAATGCCAGTGTGGAACGAACCAAACGAATGTGACCCTGGAATAAAATATTGCCATTTAAAATAAAATTCATACATTTATGGACAGTTTACTGGAACGCATAATTTTGATAATAATACACTATAAATTAATTAATTTTCAATACACAAAGCAGGACTAAAAAACGAGCACAAAACTATGTACACATGGCTGGGACACAATTTAATAACCCCAGAAACTAAGCTTGTACACAAACTGAAAACATAATTTTTAGAAATATAAAACTTAGTTCTGCTGCTAATTTTCTTTGACTGGAATGTCTCCAAAACTTTGTGAGGTCAGTTGGAAATAATCCTGAAGCCTACTACACTTAACACAAAAATAATCCTTCCGTTAACTTTTCATATTTAATTTTAGGAATATCGGATAATTGTTTCCAGCCACCTCGTTGGTGTTTTGCTTCCTACGGCTAATTTAAATTATTCACGATCCAAGTACGTGACCTATCTAAGTACAAACTGCTGCAGTTCTGCACATCAAGTTAAACTGCTTCTAGTTCGACACGAAAAGACAGTTAAGCAATTTAACCCAGTCTTTTTTCCAAAAAGCAACCAATGGTTTTAATGGGCTAAAACCGGTTTGTTTGACATTTATAATAAAATTAATAAAACGCAAACAGGTCACCTGCAATAATAGTTCTTTATAATTAATTCTTTATAATTGTAAGGGGTGCTATTTATCGATTGATAGCAGCTGCAGGCAAATAGACAAGAGCACCAATTGACATAAAACCAAAAATGTAATCTGAATCATTTATTTTCAAGATATCCTCGTGTACATGTTATTTATATAACATCTTACTCTTAATAAAGCAAATTACAGCCAATTTAAGGCGCTCCTACTTTTGATGGACAACTAAAGCCAATGGTTTATACCAACGACAAACCCTGAGTAACTCTGCGAACAATTAATTAATGTGCTTCGTGCTTGCTTTGAAAATAAACAAATAACTAGAATACTTAGTTTTGGAATCTTCTTTAACTTTCTACAGCAAACAACAGCTGTAAATACAAAAACAAAACTCACATTTTTTAAATTACAATCTATACTAATTGCTCTTCTTGCATCTTGAACAGCATCTTTATATTTATGCAACATTATAAGACATGCTGCTCGATTTCCAAAGAATGCAGCTTCTGGCAGAATCTCGATTGCTGCGGTATACATCTTGTACGCTTGATGATACTCTCCCTTTACGAAGTACTCATTCCCCATTCGTTTTCGTTCCGCTGCCACTCTATAATTATACAAATAAATATATATATTCCACGATTCCACGTGTGCAAAAGACAGAAATCATCAATTACAAGAAGTTTTCAATTACAGCATAAAAATTATTAAATGTTGTTTCGTAAAAAGTAGAAACGAACAAGAATAACTAAGAGCTTACAAAGTGGATGGAAACTGTTCAGTCCCTGCAAGATCAGGTAAACTTGACTCCGAGTTCATTGAGGTTGGGGATTTATTAGGATTCTCACGGTTTTCCTTTTGACTTTCCTCATTTTCTGAAATACTGCCACCATTCATGCAAATTACATCGTCTTCCGGGTACGTATTTCCCCAACTGGTATCAAGGGGATCTATGTCTGCATCAATCATGTCAACATCATCCCCTCCAGCTGATTTCATTTCCTCTTCCATATCACTTCCGATTTGAATGACTGACGATGACCGGGACGATGTGGGTGATGGGGACTCTTTAACAGGCCGACTGTCTTGTTTAAGAAAATAATTGGAAAATTTACAGGTCTTTTCAGGTCCAGAATCGTAATCTATATCAACTTCAACTATATCATCATCCTCCTTGTGCACATTATTGACATTACTGGTTTTTTCATACACTATTTCTAGCTCACTGTCACTACTACTATCGTTTCCCACATCAAATATTTCTGGTTCGACTCGCCCTTCGGATTTTGCCTCAGTCTTTTGCTTGTCTTTGCATAGACCTACACCCGCAGGTTCCGCAGACCTGCCTGGGCAAGGTTGCTTATCTTGACGATCAATTTTGATGGAATTGATCTAACCTGGCCGTAGCCTCAAACCTACACACAATCAAAAATATCAATATTTTAGAACCCTCATATTCTTTTCCGCAACAATTTATTGTTGTCATTTTAAAACTCTACTTTTATAGTTTTATTTTCAATTTGGGTTTAGTTTCCAAGGGAAGTATAGCAATGAACTCTGAACTACATTAATTTATGTCCTCAATTCCTGTACACTCGTACAAGCTGTGTGCAACGTTTCAGCAAAAGCACTACTTTTAATCTACAATTAGTCCGTACGATCACAACCATGTATGTCGCACGAAGCACATGACACGACCGTACTACATAGTATGCATGACTTTCTTTTATTTAAGTAGCCTTAGCTAGAACTATTAAACAATGACAACTAATATTCGCTTATGCTCTCAAATATAAAATATAAATATATTGAAGTAATTTGTCAAAGCGTACAAAGTGCAACTCACCAGTTCATAGTTCAATTCGACAGTCAAAATACAAAATTTTGTAAACTACGAAAAAAAATCACACATCTAGAAGGATCTAAATCAAATAAAAAATCCTCACCACACACTTGATATATTATTAGTCAAAAGCTACATTCAACATTACAAGAACCGAAAAGGCTATCTACTTTTTAACTACAACTACAGAATAAAATAGGGCTTAACGCTCAATAGTGTCTACATCTACTCCTTTTCGTAACTATGAACTAATAAGCAAATTACACACCAAAATAGCCACACTCAACACTACTCAACACCCTATATAAAGAGTGAGCAGTAAGCCGATAAAATTATATCAGTATATCAGATATGACAACCTTCAAAGTTCAGATTCAGTTCCGTGTATAAATTAACAATTAAACTGGTTAAGCGATTGGAGCCCAGTGTAATGTGTAACTTATCACAATAACAACGATGCTTCACCGAAACTATTGATTGTTCATTATAAGTTTTGTAAATGGTACTACCTCCAACCGCCAACCTCTGTTAATAAACTACAATCAATAATTTTACAAATTTACAAAATACTGAATACCTTAAATTCGTGTGACGACGAACTTTTCTTCTTCACACCACACAAACACACAACACAAGTCAAAGTATTGCAATATATACTTCCAATAAATTATCTGCTGGCTGTAGTCTGTTAAGTAAGTCAGCCAGACTGCCAGACTCTGTCTTCACAATCCCAATAATAGATAATAAACTTCAAGTGTCAAGTAAGTATGTATACTGTATGACTGGTACAAGTTTTTTAGCTCTTAACTAATGAACAAATAACTAACAATAATTATTAAGCTCAAATATCATTTTCAAATTGACAAGTTGTTGATGTTTTGAATGATTTCATACAACATTATTGGTAACTCATGAGCTAGATTTCTTCCTGTTGCCTGTGTTAATCCTTATACTTGAAATCCAAAATCCAAATGAGCAAAACTAAACAAGGCGACTGAAATCCAGAATCGACAGACAGAACCTCAGAAATAAAATAAATTCCGCACAACAAAACTTATATGTTATATGAGGAGTACGAAAACGAAACAAACACCAACAAAAATTAAAGATGAAAACCACACCAATTCCCTATATAGAAAACCACTTTGTCGACTGCAGTAAATCCAAAATCAGCAACTTTGAATTCTTTCAAAAATCATAAACACAATAATAATAACTGTAATAAATTAGGTACTTCGTCAACTGTTTAAGTTCAAGCCAAGAGGACTTATGGATGAGTACAGTACACTAACAAACTTGATTGAGTCACCAAGAAAATTGAAGATGCACAATAATTATTATTGAGATGACACAGAGCTAAACCCTACCTGAGCTTCTGAGCAAGTTAGTTTTAGTATTTTTTAAGTTCAATTCAGCTTTCGTCATTAAATACAATTAAAAAATTGTGTCTTCTTAAATCAAACAAGATTCCCGTGGATCTTTAAGTACGCTCTGCTGATACTGATGATATTTTAATAAAATATTACGCCAAGATTATGGTTGGTTTCATGAGTAGATGTTTTGATGGTCAGAGAATGAAGGAAGGAGTCTAATTCTCATCTTTTACAAAGAAAAGGATTTTTTCACCACAGCAAACAGCCTTCGTCGCCCTCTCATGCTACACGTACATACTTTGCGCACTCCATTTGATTACGTACACCGAGCCACCGAGTTCTGCCGACCATTCAAAAAAGAACGAAACGAAACGAGAACGAGGGGTGGCTGTACTGTTGTTCACACAGTGCCTACTACTCGACCTGGAAGAATACAGAAATTACGTCACGGCAGAACTCCTAAATTTTGATACTCCCTCTCCGTTGTTCCCTGAATCCGTATGTACATAACTAGTGCAAGGGATAAGGCGTCATGTTTTGAGGACCTCCTCCCTCCCCTAAACACATGAAGTACTTACCGCAATTAAGGAGTGCTCCCCCTCAAGTTTTTATAGTGTGTCTGTCTCATACGTGGTACGGCACACCGCACCCGCCGTCGCACGGACGCACGCAACGCACATGCAGTACTATTGGTTTTTAAATGGACGTATGCTATGCCAGAGGTAATTGCACCACCAAAACTATTCAGAAGCTTGCATATGTTACATTGCAAACTTGGGGGCGGGGGGGGATTCCAGGCAGAGAGAAGATAAAGGATGTAGGTATAATTTTTATATTTTGTGGTAGATAAGATATTCGGAAATTCTCATTACAGGAACTAGAATCAGAATCGGAGATATGTACCAGATTTAGTCATTGTACGTCCCCACCATACCACCAAGTATATATGAACTCACGAAACATGCATATATTATTAATGCTTAAAGACAATAAACTATTATTAATATTATTATAAACATTTTGCAAAATTAGGCAAAAATACTCTCCGTAAAAATGTTCATATTAGCACTGCACTGCAAGATACACCAGGAAATGGGGGGAAATGTAACATATGGAAGATTCCTAGAGTCCAACGTCAACCAGGCCCGGGGGCCCGGCGGCCACGAACTTTTCATTTTCGTGTACCCACACATCGATAAACATGGGTTTGGAAGCGTCCAACACCTACGTTATACAAGCTTTACAAATTCAAGAGACCCCTTCCGGTTGTCCGTGTTAACGTAAAAATCACTACGTTCCCCAATTTAGTTCACCACGTAGTATTCGCCAGCGGCCTACTAGTACAGCACACAACGTTAGTGGAAGAGCTACAGCACAATTAGCTAGTCAGTCAGTTTTCTTCGCCCTGCACACATGCACTGTACGTCAGTCTGGGCGAATGTTCTAGAAGCAGTTGCCATTATAGCGTAATTCATCGAACGCATGCTAGACAGACCATGCAATTCTCTTTATTTACGTCGACGACGTTTTACTTAGTTTTTGCTTTCGTTCCTTAAGAGATCGTCCACAAATGACATACTACTGGGTAGGTCCAATGGGTCTACTTGGATGCTGGTGACATCCCATGTTAAAGAGGCATTTTTACGCAATGATGAAGCTGGCGACAGGGGAGTCTTAGGGCCCTAGAAATGGGGATCTATTTCGATGACATCATTTAAGGACGACCCCAACTATTTTTGAATTTTCGTCTTTTGGTAGAAATGGTACCATTCCAGAATACATTACAGTAGGTAGATCCTCGCTTACACACGCTTAGAAAAATATTGGTGAATTTACTACTTTACTGTTAATTTGTAACTGATTTCATTGTTACTCCGACATCCTCAGTAGAAGCTGTTAACCCCGGTCAACAGGAATTTCAGTTAGAGCTTTACTGATAATCCTGTTATATTAGGCTTGCCGAATTCACTGTTAGATCACCCAACAGCTAATCCTGTTGAAGGATTTTATTGATTAAAAAATAACACCAAAACTTGGATTCGGACCCGCAACCTTCGTCATAGGCACCTTCCAGCCTTAACCACTGGACTGACGCAACACATTTAGTCATGGGTCACTAGTTTAGCATTCATATACAGTGACATCAATGCTTTAACAGGTTTACTGTAGATTTCAACAGATTTGCTGTTGGGTTTTGTAACAACAGCGTTGTTACACGTGACTAACTATTCCCCCACTCTCAAATATTTTAAAATTTAATTTACTAATAAACCTGCTAAAGTTAACATCTAAGCCTGTTAGCCCCATCGTACAAGATTCTTGTTAAGATATTTTCCAAGCGTGTATGATCCTCAAAGTTATGATACCAAAATCCGAGTTATGATACTTACGAAATTTTTTATCATAGCAGGGACACGACTAATGCACGCTTCGAAAAATATGGGTGAATTTACTACTTTACTGTTAATTAGTCACTAATTTCACTGTTACTCCGACATCCACAGTAAAAGATGTTAACCGCGGTCAACAGGAATTTCAGTTAGAGCTTTACCGATAATCCTGTTATGTTAGGATTGCCGAATTCACTGTTAGATCACCCAACAGCTAATCCTGTTGAAGGATTTTATTAGTTAAAAAATAACACCAAAACTTGGATTCGGACCCGCAACCTTCGTCATAGGCACCTTCCAGTCTTAACCACTGGACTGAAGCAACACATTTAGTAATATGCCACTAGTTTAGCATGCATATACAGCGAAATAAATGCTTTAACAGGTTTACTGTAGATTTCAGCAGATTTGCTGTTGGGTTTTGTAACACCAGCGCTGTTACACTTGACATTATTGTTACACGTGACTAACCATTTCCCCACTCAAATATTTTACTACTAAACATGTTAAAGTTAACATCTAAACCTGTTAGCCCCATCGTACAACATTCTTGTTAAGGTCTTTACTAAGCGTGTGGTGATCAGTATCTGGCGTTGAAAGACAAGCTGTGTCAGAAATCATTGACTAGTTTAGATTTGATAGCTTATAGTCCTAACTCCTTGTCGTATAATTTATAGCATCATTATGTGAAAGCTCACAATGTAGAGAATTCATGAACCTGCTACTCCAAAAAATTAAAACCAAGAATTTAGACCTGGTAAATTCAAATTTCGAAAGTTAGAGTGAAATAAGGTTTTGGTTTGAAATTTGTACATATGTATACTGTTAACTACAATCATTTACAATAAAAATAACTGGTTATTCAATATTAGCGGCATAGTTTTGACTTGCAATAGGTAACACTAACAAGACTGAGCTGTTTATGACATTTTATTAAGGTGTTTAATTTGAACTTTGTAAAGATTACGCGGTACAAGAAGGTATGTACACTCATTCAACTTCGGATCGTGCTTATAACGCCCGTGTAGGTACGGGGGACCATTAGCTTCAGTTAGTATAAGGTGTTAACAGAAAGGTGCGATAGCGTTGAACTGTGGAACTGTGTGTGCGTGAAATAATACTTGTAATAACTGGGATGCAATGTGTATAAACGGGTATAAATTGTATGATTTGTGCCTCCCGAATATATTTTACATGAGAGTGAGTTTATTGAAAATCTCGGAGAGACCTTTCAATATTGTGCGATTGGAAATCTCATGTATTGGCTATATGGCTTGTGCTGGATATGCTACACCTTTGTAAAACCTTGGAAAGGCCTTTACTGTGTATTTGATTGATTCA
>JAQFZE010002079.1:0-15548 GCA_034695245.1 Dicyrtomina saundersi | reverse complement strand
GCTTATGGAAATCAGCGCTTGTCGCTGTTATGTTTGACAATAAAGCCATTACATTACATTACATTACATTACATTACCTAACCCGTTTTTAGGGACACCAGATGCAAGGACTTTATTATTTTGTTTGTTTTTATTCAGTGTTTACTAATTTTAATGCACATACACACAGTGAACACAAGGTTGTTACGTTAGTAAAAATATCTCAAATTTACAATATAAATTGAAATTATAATTTTTGCCTAATAGTCACATATATTGCTTTCTATATCATAAGTCATTGACAGTATAAATGCTAATTTTTTTACATTTATTAAGTTTGTTAACGGTTCCAAAAATGCTAACAATTCAAGTTGCATATTTATTAAGGACAAACAAAGAAGCCCACGCTTCAAGTAAACAAGCGCAGTGGACCGACAGTTTGTTTGGAATAAGATTAAGTTAAGTTTAATGCTATGGTTTTACTATAAATATTAGGTATTTTAATGAAATAATATTATTATTATTTCTGTTCTAAGTTATTGTAAAATACGACAAAATCAGTGAATAATTTAGTCTAGCGTAGACTGGAGCTACAGATTACGAATTAGTCGCGATTCAGTCGTGGTTCATGACTGACCTGTACAAACCTGACTATGAGAGAAAAAGAGAACTATTGGAAATAATGAACATGTCTGCGTATTTCTATTAATTATAAGAAAATAGTAATAAAATCGTACACTTACACTTTTAAAGGAATTTGACCTTTATTTGAACTGACGCTTTATAAATCTCTTTAAACGTGCTATTCTAGCGTTTCTTACAACTAGTTACTAAGTATCCTTCTTATCTAATTTGTATTTTATATAATGCTACCGAGCTAACTTTTATTAACCAGAACCAGTTGCACCCCGTCTATTCCTATCATCAACACTCGTACCGGCGCTTTTCTAACCAAGCCCACTCAAAATAGCTGCTTGTACTTAGCTTGTTTTTATTGGCGGTATCTGCTTGGGCTTTATTTTATTAATATTAGGGTTTTATTCATTCATTAAATATATGAAATCGAATTTTGATTTACGCATACACAGTAAAGTCACAAGTACATGATAAAATTACCAAAAATAGCATTAAAGCATGTTAGCGTTACCAATGAAAAATTGTTGTCCAGTGATAAAACCAACTCGTTCTTTGGTTTTTGTGATCTCCCTACCACAAGTTGGCTCACTAAGACCATCCCATTTTGCACAAATGATGACTATATTTATATTCATTTTTTTAATTATTATTTATATATATCATTATACTAATAAGTTTGTTTAAGTACGTACTATACTTTTAATACTTATTTTAATAACGGCATATTACAGAGCAGGGAAAAATAAAATATGTTTCATATGCAAGCGTGCTGATGCACGAAAGCTTGCTATATGATGTGGTATCTGTAAAACCCCATTTTACAACACTAAATGCTTAAATCTACCAATTAGCAACATATAGTTTCAAACTTTGATTAATTCTAATATTTAGGCATGCAACCTGTGTAATGCAAATACTAATAATTCTATTCCGGAGCATGAATAATTTCTACAGAGCATAGGCATTAACAATAATTTTTTCTTTATTTCTAATAACGATAACCTTATATCTAGCTCTATTCATTTCCAGTCACTCATGCGTATAAATATATGTAGTCTACGTTTGAAAGTTAACCAACTATCAATAATTATGTTTCAGTAGTGTGTAGATATCATGTGCATCACAGAGACCTGGCTTAATGCTAATACTGTAGATAACAAAATCCATATCCCAGGATACTACTTTATTAAAAAAGATAGACGCACAGCAGGGGGTGGTTTAGCTATTTACATGAAGGAAAATATTAAGACAGAACAGAATAATGCTTCCATTTACTCAGCAGAATGTTTGGCTATTCTTATCAAACTGCCTTACACAAAACCATTTGCTATAGTTAATGTATATAAGCCTTCTGGTCACTTGGTATAGGGTGATAACTTCTTCTATGGGTTGTCAGACCTAGTATAATCACTTTAGCAGCATTCTTTTGATATGCATATATTAGGGGACTTTAGCGTAGTCTTAATGTTTAAATGTAACAATACACGCTACCTATCTCAGTGTACATATAAACTTAGCCTTAATCAAATTACTACCTAACCTGCTAGAACTACCTTCCCTACTTGCACGCTCATGGACCATATCTACACAAATAATTTTAAATTTGTTAAAACAGTTATTGCTTGTGGTTTTTCAGATTATGACATTGTCTTTTGTCTACTTTGTATTAAAAAAGCCTAAAGTCCACGTTGCATCTAAAACAAATAAAAACAAAAATTTTAATTATGTACATTTAGATGAGCTCAACCTTTTGCTACTGGACACAAAGTATACAATGTTAAATGATTTTAATTTGGTTGACAAAAAGGTAGAAGTTTTAAAAACCTTGAATCATTGTATAGTAGGAAAACATGTACGTATAGTGAAGAGACGCATACAAGCAAAACCTAATACATAAATAGCTAGTAAGCTCAAAAAGCCGATCCATAAAAAAAATCACCTGAAGAAGAAAGCTATTAAATCTAAATCTAGGCGGTGCTGGGTTAATTATAAACTATTTAGAAATAAAGTAACTATGTTAGTCAGATATGCTAAAATCAATTTCTTTAGGGCTAAGTTAAAAAAATGCAAGACCCCAAAAGAGTCATGTGGATGCCTTCAAGCTTTTGCTAGGGACAAAGTTGTAACTACTAATATACCTGAGCTTAAAATTAACGGCTGTATTGTTACTGATAAACAAAAGATTAGTAATAGTATAGCAGAAGCTTTTGTTGTTAATCATTCGAATAAAGACTATATTGAAATCTAGTAACCTATCATTTCCACTAGTTGTAATAAAGGAAGTTGTTGTATTAATTAAAAACACAAAGGAAAGCTTAACATGACGTCTTAAAAATGTTTCCTCTGAAATTATTAAAATATTTTTTGATGTATTTGCTTCTATCATACGAGATATATTTGATCACGCCCTTAAGACAGGACAATTTCCACTGAAATTGAAAACAACTATTGTAACCCTATAACTTAAACCAAAGAATAACAAATTATTATCTAAGTCTTACAGACCAATATCGATTTTACCATTTATTTCAGAACTATTTAAAGCAATAATATCTTTAAGGATTAGGTCGCTTGTGGAAAATAATAAACTACTTTCAGATATTTAACTTGGTTTTTGTAAATGTAAGTCCTGCCTGCATACAGCCAAAAATAATACAAACAGCAGTGGACTAAGTATTTTCCCTTGTAGGACTCGTGTAGATACATCAATTAAGCTCATGTGAACTTTAATTACCTAAACTTTAAAATTTGAACTATTATAAAGACTTATTATTATATTACACAGAAGATTATAATTAACAGAATCCAACGCCCACTTAAAATCCACAAATAGCGACAATAATTTGCCTCCCTTTCCTACCTTTGACTGAATAATTAAAGCCAGCAAAAGAATTTAGTCTACGCAGCATTGACATTTTTGAAAGTCTGCTTGAGATTTTGAAAATATCGTTTTTCGATCGCAACAATCGTATGATCGATGATGAAGAATTTGTGTACAAATTCTAGCAATTGTATTTATAAGTGCTATGAGTAGTAGGTGGGTCACTCTGGACAGGATTTCCAAGTAGGCAAACACATTTTTTAAAAACAAATCAATGGTTTTTAAAAGTCACAAACTTGACAAGCTACTTTACCCAAGTAGCCTCAGCAAAACCTTACTAAGCTTCTCATATTCTGGAATTTTAAAAAATTTAACAGAAAGCAGCATAAAAACGTAAGAAATCAATGATTTTAACTTACATTTGCTAAGATAGTCATATATTTTCGACTTTAAAAATTTTATAGTTTTACTTACGAATTTTGTTTTTATAAGATAAGCAGATGGTAAATTTAAGAACACTGTATAACAAAGGCAGAAATTAAAGATTTTAACCACAAAACACAACAATTCAGGGGTGTTAAAAAGATAATTGTTTTTTACATTTTTACCTAATAATCTTTTTTTTTATAAAATGGACAGCGGTGAAATTTTTGATTTAACTTTTAGAAAGCCACTTGCACCATCAAAAGTAATTTCTTATTAAAAAACTAAAAAACATCAAGAAAATCAAAATAGAATTTTTCTAGAAAACAAGGAAGGAGGAATCGTACTAGCTAATAAGCTAGAAAGAATTGCTAAAATTGAAAAAGTAGAAAACGTCAAGCAACTAAACGAAGAAATATTATTTAATGATAACTTTGTCGTTTAATTTATTTACTATTTCAGTAAATTAATTAAACGACGAAAAACTGAAATAAAAAATCTAAACATTTATCAAGATACTTATAACTGGAAACTAAAACAAACCAAAACAGAAGATATTGTAGAAGTTTTAAAATCCATATTCATACATTACGAAAAAAGATTTCTAAAAAGTGTTAAAATCCATAGTGGTATATTAAGTTTCAGAAATAATTTTTTAGAAAAATCAAACGAGTTATTCAAGAATTACATACAAACATTTATGAAAATTTAAACTACAGCCTTATATTAAAAAATTAATTTTACTAAAGATAGATTAAATAATTTCATGAAACAAAATAAACAAATTAGTATAGACATAAATTCTGATAATCTTATTAACAATTCAGGTTTACAAGCTGTACAAACATTGTTTTTAAATAGTTTATGGGGTGAATTTGATGAAAGAAAAACATTAAAGCAAGTAACAGTTGTATCAGAGTATTCAGCTTTATATAAATAGAAGCTAATCCTAAACTAAAAATTATAAACATTATATACGATGCTCTTAATAAATTAAAGAAAAGAGTTTTATACATGGATAAAGATAGTGTAGTTTGGGTTGATAATATAAATTATCCTGTTAAATTTGTAACTGGTAAATATGTCGTTGAATGGGAAGATAAATTCATAGGAAACAAAAACTACGATCAACATATACACGGTATGATAGATTTTGTTTCAACAGGACATAAATCATATTTTGATAAGACAAATATACCAGGTTATGCTGGATGTACAAAATTTAAAGGATTTGCAAGTGATTACACAAATAGTAAAGAAGTCAACATGGAAAACATGCAGAAACTTGTATTAGGTTCTGTTGAGAAACTAACTACAAACCATGATATTTTTGTAAGGAATAAAAAAAGTGTTATAAAAACTTTTGATAAATCAAGAAAAATCTTACGAATTCAAAGGAAATTTCAATAAAACAGTTATAGGTGAATATAACAAAGAAACACAAGAATTATACACTAAAACGTTTGGTTATTAAATTTATTTTATGATAAATAGGTGCATGGCAAAAATCCAAAATTTGAACATAATTCCTTATTTTCTAATATATTTAGAGCTTTAGTAATTGGTGAAACTAATTGTATAAAAAGCTGTCTAGTTATCAAATTTTTATTACAGAAAGGGTTATTAGACTATAATAATCTAATTTTAGTAGGAGAGTTTTTTCTGAATTCATTTAGTTGTTTTGTTCTTTGCAAATTTTGCATTTTATATTTCCGTTGCCTATTTTATAAGAAAAATATCAATAAGTAAAAATCTTAATTTTTTAAAAGACTGGAATATAAAAGTCTTAGTAAGGTTTTGCTGAGAATACCTGGGTATAGTAGCTTGTAAAGTTTGTAACTTTTGCGAAATGCTGAAAAATCAACAAATATGGGTTAAAACCATTGATTTCTTGAGGTTTTATGCTGTTTTTGGAAATTTGTTTGCCTACTTGGAAATCTTGTCCAGAGTGACCCACCTACTACTGCGTTGCCTCTAAAGTTATCAAAGTCGTTCAAATCTTCTTTATTGTGTTTATAACTGACATTTCTATTTTCGACTAAGAGTTTGGTGTAGTTACAGACTTCATTATTTTATTAAATAAATAAAGAGTTTCAATCTTAATCGTCGTGTGAGCGTACTTTTAAAATTCGTTAAGGATACTATCTATACCGACTGATTTGTTATTTTACATTGCATAGTTTATTGCATTGGTTTACATTGCATGATGTAATAAGGATATTTATTTCGCCATCTAGATAAATATCTTTGTTTTAAAATACTTACCAATAATTAATGTTTTGTGCTCGGGATCAAAAAGAGCTTATGGTTTTCCAAAAGTATGACACAGAATTAACGTTTTGCAGATTTTAAATATTTGGTTTCAATAAGATTTCCTTTTTAAGGTTGAGTAGAGGGTGCTTTAAATTGTAGAAAGGTCTAAATAGCTTCAGGATTATAATTGTCTCTGACTTATTTAAGTAACACTGATATACGTTTTTGACTAACTGACTGCTCTTTGTCAAAGTAAGGCTTATTATTACGAACGGAGGAAGCGTTGACATTAGATCACATTTTTAAGTTCACAGCTGCAGATTTAATTTTATTTACTAGCTGATTGTTACAAGAAGTGCGGCATCATTCTTTTTCTGACGTATTTTAAGTAAATGCGATTTTATTTTGAAATAAGCTGGAGACAGGTCGTCTAAAGAGAAACTTTGGTGACTTTTAATTTAGAACATTGAAACCGTATTTGATTTGCGTCCGCTTCCGAATTAAAAAACTGATTAAATTTATAGGTTTAGATGCCAATGTTGTATTAGGTAGCATTTTAATTCTAAACGCTGGCACTGTTTTGATTTTAAGAGTTTCAGTAAAAAGTGACGCAACTGATTTCTGAGCCTTAGTTGCGTTGCTATCTGCTGAAACTGTCACCTCACTAATTATCAGATTTAATCTTCTGTTTGACTCCCAAATATCAGTGATATCTGAGCGAGCCAGTGTTAGCAGGGACCTGAACTCATCATTAGATTTTTCTAGAGTTGAAATTTGTTTGTTATGAACATTAATAGAATCTTTTATGGTTCCAATTTCTTTTCGAATGTTGCTCAGCCCAGTCTACATGTCTTTTGATACGTTATAGATGTTGCCCTTCACGGTGTCAGTCATAGTAGTGATAAGAAGACGTAACTCATCCATTTCCTTTCATATTGTGTCTTAATAAACAAAAATATTTTGAAGCAGATCAAATTCAGAAATATTTCAATTAAAACGAGCTATCTCACAGTAAATGAAGTTTAGTATTACCTGCAGCTGAAAAAAATAAAACTTGACTGTAGCAGAGCCTATCTGCAGCCTTTAATTTACCAAGTAGATATTTTTAACTTAATCAACTGCTAGCAGCTGGCGCAGGAAGAGTAGGAAACAATCTTAATTGCAGTAAGTAAATAAAGTTTAATAAGCACTTTTAAGTAGTACAGGGTTAGTGTTTTCACTAAAATGTTATTTAAATTTGAAATTTTATATGGTATACAGCATATTACTTGCATTTGCCCTCGAAAAACTCCGAAATAACCCCACACCACCTGCCCTCGCTCCTCTCAAAAATTAAATTATCGCAACACACTACAAAGGTATTGTATAAAATTTCAAATTGTAGTGTGTTACGATAATTTATTTTTTGAGGGGAGCGGGGGCGGGTGGTGTGGGGTTATTTCGGGTTATTTCGAGGGCATATGCAAGTAATACATACATACATGCATATGCAAGTTCCTCCTGCTACATTCGCATCACAATTCTTACGGTTTTTCCCGGGGTTAGTTTTCGTGAATACATTTGGAAAGCTTGTAAATATACTCCTTTTGTGAATCAACAAGTGTTCCCATTGGTCTGGTCCGGACCACAAAATATGGTCTGGTCTGGTCGGACAAAGTCGGATTAGATCACAATTTTGCGGACCAGACCAGACAAGACCCCTATTTTTTGGTCCGACTACTAAGAAATAGAATTTTTAATAATACAATATATAACCTAAAACAACTTGATTGTTTTAGATTATTTGCTTTATTGTGAATGTGAACAACTAGTTCAATTTTGTTACCTTTTGTTATTATTGGTAATATTTAAGTTAGGTTATGCACAGTCATAAAATTTCTGAAAAAATAAAGTGACACATTCGGGTGGTATCCGTATCATTCGAGAATGCTTCAGCATTTCTGTATTTAATCTAAGTCCGAATAAGCGTAGTAAGTATATTTTTACATTTCATAAATATTTTTAATAATTTAGGTATGCACAATTGTGAGTGTGAGAGTCTGAAGTCTGAGAGGACACGCTCCGCAATGGGGTAAGATTAACGAAATAAGATACTCAAATAGATAAGTTTTGTTTTAGTGAGCTGGTCTTACGCAACAGGTTCTTTTATTCAAACATAAGTTAACACACAAATTAGCACACCTTTGAATTTTGAGTGGGGGAAGTCTTCGGCACCGACTAAAAATTCTTGTTCGGTAAAAGGTTGAAAAATTTTTCACGTAAGAGGTTTAAGATTAGATTTTAACCACTGTGCGCACTCCTAAACTTAACCTTGAGCTGTAGAGGCCAAGATTTACTTTGTTTTTTCTATGGTTTGTGAATAAGAATCTGAGCTATTTAGGAACTTTGACTTATTCACACGCTAACCACAGAGGCACTGCATTAGGTCCTCTTTCGGCGGCTGCTTACTAACGATTTACTTGGTTTAGTGGTTCACTGCCTTTTATACCCGCCCGGAGACGTATGTTTGAGTATAGTGAGGATAAGAAACTTTCTATTTACGTTTCTCCTTAAACCATCTGTTTTGGCTCGTATTATCGAGTATTGCTCTTTTGTTCTATATTTAGCTTATTTTTATTGTTTTCTAACAACAAGGTCAAACAATGGCCTCCTCGTGCTATTTTAAACTATAGTATACATGCAATAGAATAGAATAGAATTTATTTAATGTTTCAAGGGCATTGCTTATAACACAATACAATATGAAAAATGACAAGTTATTTAAGAATTGCCTATTTATAACATTTTAGCTGTAAATTTGATGTTTGTCACAAAAGTAATAGATTGGTTGCAAACGGGGATGCTAAGCTAAAAACAAAAGATTCAGATTCGGCTTTAGCTTTCAATTTTCCAAATATTCAAATTTGGATTCGGATTTGGCTAAGTCGAACATAAAAAATTTGGATTCGGATTCGGCTAAGCTGAAAAAAGCCGAAAAATTTCAGATTTGGATTCAGCTAAGCCAAAAAAATTTGGCGCTTTGCGCAGAAGTTGTCCACACTGTACCCAAAGTAGGTGCTGAGCTTACTACAAGTTGGCTTAATCACGGGAAAACGTTGTTATTGTAGTATGGCTATAATAAACCCTCTCAGATGGTGCCCTGAAAAGTAGTAGGCAGAACACAATTTGTACTGTTTCAGTACGCTTGATAAGAGTACCGCTTGTTTAAGTGGGATAGGTACGAGTTTTAGTGATGCAAGTCACAAGTGGGCAGGGTATGCGTAAATTGGGTAAAAGCAGCATTGATTGAAGTTGCAAGTAGCATCAATACGAGTAGGCTTGTTTGCTTGATACGAAATTTGCTAGAACAAGCAGGCAAGAAACATGTATGCTTGGCTAAAATGTCGCCAATACAAGTGTATTAATCCTGCTTACAAGTGCCTGCCAAAGATTTTAAAAAATTTAACTTTGCAGCCCAATATCTGAGTCAGTTTTTATCCGATTTTTAAAATAATAAAGCTCATCATGTAAAAAGTAATTTTCAGGACTTTAATAACTTACTTAAATTTCATATTTTTCAAAAACAATATTCCAAACAAGTTTTAAAACCCTAAATATTTGCTTTAATTTTCAATAAAATTAAAATGTTAGAATTTTCAAAACCCTTTAAATTTTTGTTAAGAGAAATGTAAAGAGACTGTGTTAAAATATATTTTAAACTACAAACCAAAAAAAATAATATTATCTTCATTTTAACAATCCTATACAAAAGTGCAACTGTGGTTGTTAAAATAATGCTAGTTACCATCATGCAAAAAGTGGAAATGGTAAGCCATAAAAATTCAGGTTACGGATTCAGCTTTCTTGTAGCATAAGGATACGGATTTCTATTTAGCTTAATTTACTTTTACGTTTCAGCTTCGGATTTGGATTCAGCTTTTCTATAAATTGAGCTTAACTAAGCTTTCAGCTTCTGATTTAGCTTAAGCTTAGCATCCCTGGTTGCAAAGCATCTTGGCAAATTCAGAACGATTTCAAATTGAATATATATATTCTCCTAACATAAGAGTTCGTAATGTAATATATCGTGGACATTTAATTTAACAATGGTATGGGTCGTCAATGTCGATTTCACAGAATCTGCATTGCTCTTGCTGTTTAAATATCCTACTATTACCATTAACTAATATAACATTTGCTCTTAGTCGAAGTTGAAAAAACACTCCAATAAAACTAATAGGAATATTATGCATAAGATAATTGGCAATGAACGGGTCAGTCCTAATTAATTTAAAGTATTCGTGATACGACAAATTCTGCAATCTTTTAATGCTTTCTGCTATACACTGGTTGTTAACTGCACTTACAATTTCATCCATCTAATCTATTCTATTCTAGTATACATAAGTGCAGGTGTTCATAAGTTTTCGTGTAGCTGGCACAGCCGGCATAGGCGTCTGGAACATCGGGTGCGCGGGTGTTATTTTTTGTAAGGCCACCTAGCACTTCAAAAGCTACCGCCGACAGATTTTCAAAATATCTGCTGCCGAAGTGTTCTTTTTAGTTAGCCATATGGCAGATCAAATATACCGCGGTGCAGCTGTTTTAAACAGTGTGTACATAGCACATGTTGCATAGCTCCTACTGGCTTCCTTAAGTGCTTCACATTGGAAATTATGAGGCATTGTGTGCACCTGCTCACACTTAAAGTGACAGCGGTCGTTATTTATAGCTTCCATATTTTTTTTAGGTATTCTAAGTCCTGCCGTGCACATGGCTTCTATTATGATCTAGTACATATGGTTCTGTGGCAAAAGAAATAGCCATGCATCTGTTTGGTGTCATATTACAAATAGGGGAGGACGACAGACCAAGAGCAAGTGCAATTCCACTGCACTCTTTTGTCTTATCCTCTGCCGCACTCAGTGTGTAGTTAGTTATGTGGAGGTGGACAAACATAATATTTTAAAAATATATTATATATATTTCAGTAGAACAAATGTTGATAGTCAACTTAATGGCATTCTGGCAAGACTCCCCGTAGTGGTTTAATTTTTATCTTCCATCTAGGAAATTAGAAAGTTATATTTTACTCAGAAACTTTCTGTGTTATATCCTAGGGGACGAATAAGAAAAGTATAGTGAAATAGAGCAGACAGGAAAATTGTGGAAGTATCTTGGGTAGAACCAGAAGCAGAAGGAATGAATGTGTAGAGGAACACGCTAACGATATTTTCAAGTACTATGTATTTTCTGAAAATGAGTGACCAAATAAAAAACTGGGCGAGTGGTCATTAGAAACATATAATGAAAATAAATACACTGTGTATTCAGTCTGTAATAACTCAGAATGTAGTATCAGTTTTTCTTCATACTTTATCAATACTATGACGTACGTATATGCTCATCAAATCGGAAACAAAACTATTCAAAATCAAAGTAATTGTGTAATATAATTTACAATTATAATCAGTTTGAACTACATGTTATGGGTGTTCACTCTATCCAGTTAGGTAGGTATGCGTTCCACGTCAGACTCGGAAACGAGAAGTAGTGCGTTTGTTGTGCCGTAAAAAAATAGGAACGGGGGGGATATTTTTTATTTATTAAATATTTGTGGTTAAGTTTTAAGTTCCAAAAGTGGTAGATAGATGGCGTCGTAGGGCTAAGACTGACATTGTCATCAATTATGTTTTTAGTGAAATGGTATTTAGCGAGAGCGAGTTTGTATTTTTAATTATTTCTCACTCCTGCTGGATATGGTTTATTTGTTTTCGCTACGGAGGAACCCAGTACGCAATGATCGTGTGTTATTCGTGCTGCCCAATGTTTAAAAACAGGAGCTGGGTGCTCACATATCCTACAAACGTAAGGGCATTGACAAATATTGAGTATGCTGCTGGGTACTGTTGTATGTAATTGCAATGTATACGTATTTTAGATACGGGCCGTTGTTAGGTACGTTTGGTGGGAGCGAATGGCTTGGGTTGGGTTTTGTTAGAAATTGTGGGTGGATCGGGTGCTGTGGGTGGTGGTGCTAAAAGCGGATGACTTTTAAGATCGGGTTGGGACAACAGCCTGGTGGGGTCTCTTTCATGGCCCTACCAACTATTGACCTGACCCAAATAATTATGCACCACTCCAAAGCGGAGGCCATGAGATTATGTGGTCTTTGCGATGAAGTGGTGCAACGCGAGCATCACTTTAATGCTGCCACCGCCCGTAATTGCCCGGTTTGCTCGCATATCTGTCTCATTCAAGAACCGTACTGTTATAAAGGAGCTGTGAGGGGTTTAGGTAAGGCTGATAAACTCTTGGTGTCTGACTTGCATGCTACGCCGCGTGCATGTGTTTTGATTTCGAGGAATATGAGAGCTCAACTGCTGATAAAGTTTACGAGCAGGGATGTAGTTTCTATTCTTACTTGGTGGGGTGAGGGTCCGATGGTCTTTGCTTCTGTGTATATGCCGGGTGAAGCAACTGATCCTCCCGAGGATCTTGTGCGCAAGCTTGTTGACTACTGCTAGGTCAATAAACTGCTTCCTATCATAGATGCTGATGCTAATGCACATAACCGGGTATGAGGCAGCACCGACACTAATCGCAGAGGTGAGGTACTGTTCAACTACATTATGTCAAATGATCTTTTAGTAGTAAATCAGGGTAGTGCTCCTACGATTGTTGTAGCTAACAGAAGTAAGGTAATTGACATCTCGCTGGCTAATCGATTGGCTGAGTCATGGGTTGACGGATGGGCTGTGTCAGATAAGAAATCGGGGTCTGATCACAGGTACATTTGTTTTCGCGTCTCGGCTGGCTTGCCAGTGGCTGTTCGTTGTCCACACATTAGGAAAGTGGATTAGAGCAGATAATTTGCTTGTTTAAGGCAGAAAGTTTGCATGGTATCTGATGGGCAGCTGCGCAGTGTTGAAGATGTTAATGCTGAGGAGGCTGCCATTGGCGATGCTATGATAAATTCTCTTGATGAGGTATGCCCTTTAAGGACATATAGACAAAGGGACAGGGTGGCGTCGTGTTAGACAAATGAGCTCACAGCTCTTAAAATTGGTGTAACAACCATCTTTACGAGAGTGGGTTGTCACGAACCTGACATTGTCATTTAAAAGGAGTATTCCGAAGTTTGCAATGTTTATTTGTCGGCTGTTTGATGTGCAAAACGAAGGTCATAAACCAACTTTTGTGATTGTGTAAGTTAGTACGGAGATGCTGTAAATTGTCTTCGGAGTCTAAAGGGCAATGTGACAAGGATACCGGGGTCAATTCATGATGCTGTGACGAATCAGTCTACGACGTCAATGAATAAGACTCTGGATGTGCGTCTTCAGCATCACTTGCCTTGGCTGGATAGTGGGGAACGGCATATCATGGAGCATGATATGTGATCCATAGAATTCTATGGCTGCTTAGAGATTGTCACTGAGAGGAAGGTGCAGAATGCTGTTTGGAATTTTAGTCTATTAATCGGCGGGGGCTGATGGTAATCAACCGTTTCTATTGCAGAGGAGTTTGTAGTAGATTTCAGAGCAGTTTGTTGCTTTTTATCAGGCTTGCTTGGCATTGGGCACTGAACCGCTGTGCCGGTGGGTAGCTAGGGTAGTATTTTTACCTAAGCCGGGTAGAGGGGACTACTGTAAGGCCTCTTTGTGGAGGCCCATACAGCTAGCTCCTGTTTTGTTGAAGGTCCTGGAAATACTGGTGGACGGGCACATCAGGGCACCTGATTTGGAAAGCAGGCTCTGGGCTAACCATCAGTTTGCGTACTTGAGGGGTCTTTTTACGGATGCGGCTATTTATAGAATAAAAGCGTATGTGAAGAGGGCCCTTGAGTCGATACTGATGGTTCTGGGTGCATTTGACGACATTTAGGGAGCCTTTAACATTGCATTATTTAGTGCTATAACTTCAGCATGGGATAAGTTTGGTATTTGCTCTTTGTTATAAAGGTGGATCGACTTTAGTCTTAGACATAGACGGGTTGTGTCTGAGATTAGTGGTTGTTCTAGGGAACGGAGGGTGGAAAAAGGGTGTCCGCAAGGTGGGGTAATTTTATCTCTTCTGTAAAACTTGGTTTTGGATGGTCTTTTGACTAGGCTTAGGCAAAGGGTGTCGTCTATGTACTCTGTCACAGGTGTTTGCCGATGATACAAGGGTGCTTTAAAGCGGCAAAGTGCTTTGCACACTCACACATTGGGTCACTGATGATCTAGATATTATCAATTACTGGTATGTGGAAGTGGGATTAAACACTAATGCTGAGAAGACTGAGTTAATTCTGTTCACCAGGAACACCAGGCTTTGTCCCAATTCTGTTAGGCACAGGGAAGTGAGCCTCTAGATCCGGCGAACAGTTAGGTCCTTAGGCGTAGTACTGGACAAGCACTTTACATGGATGCCACACTGCAAGTCAGTGGAGAGCAAGACGCATGGTTGAAAAGAAATAGGGGCTATCTCCTACTGCATCTGTCCAGCGCTAGATGGACCTATACTGCCGTTGTCTGTCCAGTAATGGAGTATGAGGTTGTGGCTTGGGCTCCTGCATTAGAAAAAAGCTCGTATGTTAGTTTGTATGGTAGGGTACAACATCAAGCATGTCTTATGATTACGGGTGGGCTTTGATCGACGCCTAAGGCGGCAATGGAGTGTCTTATTGACCTTACGCCTTTGGACATCTGTCTAAAGGCGGTGGCTGTTAGGTCTATGCATAGGCTGAAAACGAAGGGTTTGTGGACGAAAAATCCTTGGTTTAAGGGCCTAACTAGCCATTTTGTGAATTATGAGAGGTGGGGCTTTCTTGTTCCCATTCTTCAGATGCCAGTAGACTGGATGTATAAGAGCCTGGAGAATCGGAGGATTACTGTTGAACTTGGATCGCGGGCAGATTGGGCTTGTGATCTCTCTCTTTTAGGAGGTGGGGTGGTTTGCTTCACTGATGGCTCACGTGATGGTGATAATGCTGGCTGTGAGTTACCAGGGAGTAACTCCTATGGCTTCGTCTGTGTATCTTCGAGCTAATGCTTTTGTATTCCAGTGTGAGATCCTTGGTATCTCTTTGGCGGCCCATTGGCTGCTGGAGAATGGCACTGAGGATCTCCCGGTTAGAGTATTTAGTGATAGTCAGAGTTCTTCACAGGATCCCTGTAGAACATTAAAATTATGCAAACACAGTTAATAAACTGGCCAAAAAAATTCTAATGGTCACGTTTATTGACACAGATGCATACTGCCATATCTTTAGAGAGAATGTAGCAAATTCAGTACATGGAATTATAATAAATATTAATGCCATAACGTAACACTACAACCAAAACTCAATTACCCATATGGAAAAAATCCGGCGCTTTGCGCCGGATTTGTCGACTGGGGGGGCCCGAAGTAGATGCTGAGCTTCAACAAAGGCGCAAGATAATTTATGTAGCGCTAAAAGACGATATAAGAT
>JAQFZE010002078.1:0-15548 GCA_034695245.1 Dicyrtomina saundersi | reverse complement strand
CATACATACATACATACATACATACATACATACATACATACATACAAACATACAAAGTTCTCTTAATTTTAAATATCGATTTCTAGTGAAATTAAAATTGTTTGTAATGGTTCTTTTATAATTTGTTAACGTATTTAGGGGGTAAATTGCAAGATAACTAGATATTTCCTGAGTTATCATATGATGCTGTTCAACACGGCATTCTTCATTTCAATAAGGTAATAATAACTAAACCATCAGCAACGTCATCTGTATCAGCAGTTGCACTTGATTTCAATATAGCTTTTTTATTGATTACTTTAATAAAATCAACAAAAACACTTACTTCTGATACTATTTTCCCTCTTAACCTAAAGAAATGCGCAAATGGAATATTAAAATAATTTTCACCTTTATTCGCTACATTTGTACTAAATTTAGGTAATAAATCATTTCTATTAGCAAATCTAGTTTTAATCAGTTGTTGCTGAATATACACTATCATTTTATGACCAGCATGAACTATGTCTTCTATTTATAATAAATCTTTCATTATTTTGACAATACTTGAATTAAACTAACATGGCTGGGTTTGTTATACTGTTCAACTAAAGTATCGTCAGATGTTAAAATTACCTTTCTAAATTGAAACATGGATCTATTATTAACTAATGAAATTAACTCTGTACCCGTTTATCTTGTTTTTTTTTATTTTTTACTAAATTAAATATAATATTAATGAAAACATTCTTTATTAGAAAAACGTTAATGATCATTTAAGTGTGATTTTTCTTGTTGTAAATCATTTTCAAACTTTTAAAATTTATTGAATTATAGGAAGAAAGTTACTTTATGTTAAAGATTCAAGTATTTTTCAATCACTATTTTTATTAACTAGCATTTAATTTTGTTTAATGTTTTAACTATTTATTAATTGAAATAGTATTTATGTAACTGTTAATGTCTTTTGTGTTTAGAAAGTTTTATTTTTAGATGTTTGATATTGACGCAAAGTTGATTTTACCGCGTAGCGCGATTTAATACACCTAAATTAAATGAGCTATGCTCGGTTTTGTTATTATTTTTGTAATCACTATTGACATCTTGTTAATTGTCATATCTTATATGTTGAGTATTATTATTTATTCATTACTACTTTAAAGATAGTTATTGTTATTTTTTTACTTCCTAAACGTATTTAATTTAGATTTTAAAAATCAGAACCTAATATAAAACTAATATTTTTTGCGTTTGCATGCAACATTATATCTGTTTATTGTATATTATTTAATATTTTTCTCTCATTATATAAAATTTTGATTTCTATATATTATATAAGATTATATAAGATATTATTTAAGACTTTTATAATATTTGTATTTATTAACTATTCAAATGTTTTTTAGGTATAAAATATATATTTTTAAAAGCTTTTTCTAGAAACTGTAATTAAAATTTATTTTGTATTTTAATTAATAATTTTGTATCGTTTAAAATAATAATAGTATGATCTAGAAGCATATTAGCTAGAGTGGTTTTTAATTTTCGTGTATGAATATCTAGATCTTTTATAATAAATCGAATACTAATATGCTCTTATCTTATCAGGCATTCTATTGCTGTTATAAATCTTGCTTTATCTGATGTATTGTGGCTTTGGGATCTTTATTTATAAATAACACTTTGTTTCATGATAACTAGAAATATAAATTAATTTTTTTTACATTTTTTTAATGCACCTTTTAGTGTACAACAAGCTTTAGTTTCAAACATGAGCAACGTTTATAAATTCGCAATTTTAAAATTATATTTTGTTTTATCAGGATGTGCCATATTTAAATTGTTATTTTTATTTTATTACCGAATATATCAATAAAATAATAACCTTATCACGTATTTTATCATTTGTAATAAAAACTCGATTTGTGTTAACATCACTGTTAACCTCAAGTCTTATATATACGATTATTTGATAAATTTCCTAAATTTATACCCCCTCATTTGTATTAAAAAATAAGTTCTAGTACAATTTTAATTGCAAATTTTTGTTCTTCTTCCTAAAGAAATTAATTTGCTAAAGCCTTATCTTCTAATTAATCTTTGTTGAGTTATACCTTTTTTAGTTTAGTGTATTGATAATGTGCAATATATTATTTGTGTATGTTTAGCAGCAAGTTTTAAAAAAAAATTTTGAAGCAGTATTTGCTTTTTCTTTAACTGTATCAGTTATACTTTGTATGACTTTAATCAAACGTGCATTTTGTATTTTTTAATTGTGAAAGCAATTAGTTTTATTTTCATCTATATATTGTTTTCTTAAATTTTTTAATATTTTGATTTTCTTTCTATATTTGCCTTATTTCACTTTTCATTTGTTATGCTTCACTTATATATTCAGTTATCTATGAACATTGTTTTTATAAATATTTTTTTAGCTACTTGGCATTAAACAAGTAGCATTAATATATAATGTTTTATGTTTAGTTTAAGTTGATTAAATTCTGAATTTTTTATTTTATTAAGTGTTAAATCAACGCAACTTTTAAAATGATTAGAATATCTTTACCATTTTTAGGCTTTTATTTTAATTTTATTTTTGGTTTCTTTGTTTTCACATGGAATTATATTTAAAATTAGTTTGCCTTTGTTATATAGAGGTATTTCATTTGGATTATTTATTTTTTCTATTTCTATATCATAATAGTCAACTACTTCATAAGTTTTTGGATTTGTAGGTAAAACTTGACTTTTATACAGTATTTCTTCTGCAACTTGTGGTTTATAGCCTTTTTTAAATTAATTTTCAAATAAATATGTTGTTATCCTCTAACCAATTTTTAAATAATGATTTGTATTTTTTGTATTATTAACCTCTTGATTTTAGTTTTTTAAAGTACAGCCCATCCATATCTAGAAAATTTGCCAATTATTAAATTAATATATCTATAACCATCATTTTCTTTTTTCTATTTCTCAGGCATAAAACCTAAATCAGCTTGCCATAATGAGTTTATTTCTGGTGTATAACATCTTAAATATATTTTGTTATTTTACTTATATGTTTAGAGTATGTATTCTGTGAAGCTGAATACTTTTATGCTATTTGAGATTTTACTCCTGATTTTTTAGATAATTTATTGATTCCCAGACCCTCTTATTAGAGGGTCTTTATATACTTAATCTAGAATTGTATGTGTTTTATCAATTTTTCTATTGTCATAATTTATTATTTAGATCTCAAACTAGATATTATTTTAGTTTAATTACACTTTTAGTTACAACACGTTTTACTTTTTCAGTAAATGTAGGAGTTTCTATATTATCTTTGTTTTTTAGTAATTTACTATCCGCTGTATGTTAATTTTTTTTTATTTGTGAATATTGTATAATAAATCATGAAGCATCGCTGGTTTAATAATTCTATTAACTAGTTTATCCTTTTTTTCTATTCGTTTTTAAAATTTAGTTCCTGAGCGTAATTAGTTACTTCATGGATAATGTATTTCTTCTACATATATATTAGTTTTATTAACTATATTACCACCTTCTACGGAGTCAAGTCGTAGTGGTAGTGGTGTCCTCAAAATTGATCGATGCAAAAGCAAAACATTTGTTAATCCTTAATATATTCAAAAAACATAAAAAAATCATTGATTTCTTGTTGTTTGATACTGTATTAAAATATAGCTTGTGGGTCGTAGTCCTAGTTTTGTCCTCAAAACTGTTCATGCAAAACCTAAAAGTTTGCTATTAAAATAGCCTGAAATCATTGATTTATTAAACTTGTACTGCTGTACAAAAAATAAAGGCATAGGTAGTGGCTGCACCAGAATCCTTAATTCTTTACTGCTCTCGGCAATGTCAGTTATACATATAAATCGTAATTTTTTTGTTTTTTTCAGAAAATACAATGTTTTTTAAATGTAGAGATTGACACTTGGTAATGTGTAAAGCCAGATAAGGTTCAACGTAAATGCTTTTAAAACACGATTGGCAGTAAAACGTTTTGTAAGTTCATCTGTGGCACATAACCTTATCTAAATTAGTAATCAGTAACAAGTGGTAGGATTTGTTTTATTTGTCTTTATTTTTTTTGATGATCAAAAATAAAATCACGTTTTTTGGTAATTTCGTTGTTATTGCATCTACGCACTGAAACGATTTAATCATCGCGATGACCTCTACTATTGATTCTAAGATTTTTTTTTGTTTCAATCTTTTTTGAATCTTCATCGATTTGCAGAGGGCAATGTACGTTGGAGAAATCAAAGTGTGAAAAATATTGCTTGTACTGTTCTAAAAACTGCAGACATTGCTTTTTTACTATTAGTTTTTAATTATTATCTTTTTTTATTAGGTATCGTTTTGTCTTCACAATTTGTGTCTGAACTGATGTGCTGCTACACAAAATTTAAAGCTATCATTGCATTTGTTTTAAATGTGCAAGTATCTGGTTTTAATTGCTTGAGTATTGAAAATTTGATGTACCCATTTGCTTTAGCATTTGCAAATAAATTAGGTACGTGAACTTTAAGTTGAACAGATTTAGGCAGAACAGATTAGGCGTTAAGTCTATTCACTTTCATGCTTGTTAAATTCAAAAGTTTTTATGTTGATTTCTGTAGTAATTTCAAATATAGATTCTTTAATTTTTTGTGAGTAATAATATAGCAATTATATGCATTTATTACATGATAACGTTCTTTTAAAGTTTTCTCAGTTTTGACAAGAGTTTTAAATTGTACAGTAACTACAAGTATAGGCTGAGCTTCAACACTACTATGCACATATAGTTTTTAGGTAAGCAGTTCAACCAGTGGCTGGTACAGTTCAGTTATAAGCGATTCTGTTTTTTAAAAAGACTAACCTAGCCTATGTATGTACGTTACAATTTTGAGACTGCGCTGATTTTTAAGATACGTACTTTTAACAAGTATATTGTTTTGTAACTACACCTTGCAATCACAAGTGTATTGAACAATAGATACAAAATAAACTTTGATATACTTCCTAATATATTGTACATGTTTTCGAGTATACTTACGTAGCAGTAAACATTCAATTATTCACTTACTTATGAAGTCAAATGTGTTGTGGACCAACAGTGTAGCTCGGCTGTGGTTAACCTTTTTAACGACTTCAATGATTATTCCACTCTGGGTATTTAAGTTTTCAAGTTTGTATTTTATTGCTTAGAGTATGAATTTATGAAAAGAGTTCGTGAATAAAGATGGCAGCTGTGTTACATTTAACAGCAGTGCCATCTTGCTAGTAGTTTACATGTTCATTTTAGTCTCGTTTGAAGATTTGCTTTGATATTTCTATTTTTGGGTATACAGTTTGTTCCAGGATACCAATACGTCGGCTGCAACGACACTGTTGTATGTAAATGCCAGCACAGGTAGAACAAGCAGCAGTCTAATAAACAGTCGTGTATATGGCATTGTAATTTTGAAGTGTTGTACTCTTTGATTTGTAAACGTCAACTGAATAGTGTGTAATAATTACAACAGATTATAATGTTTATTACTGTTTTGTACAATTAATTTATTAGATTCGCGAGTTTGCTCTTAACGTATATGGTTTATACGTTTACGTTAAACAAGCTTCAAACCAACTCTTTATATCAAATTCAGTCTGGTTAGGGCAGTTGTTTTAGTCTTTTGATTATGGGTGGATATTTCTCTAGTCATTGCGCATTTAATTTGCCACAGGTTCCTTCTTGCTGCTTAAACTCTAGTGAACAATAGTTACTGCTTAGTACAAGCATGAGGTTATCTGATTTGTTCGCTGTTCTATTTAATAGCATTTCTAAACGCAGTTACATAAATTTAGCATATAGGTTAGGGTTTATTGCTTTTATTATTTTTGCCATTTTAAGTTTTGTTTACAAGATTAATGTTATTTGCGCAAATTAAATCTAAAAGTAAAGTAATACGACTGATTGTACGTCTGTACATTTTGTGATACCCTGTTGCGAATACCTTTTGCACAATTTTACGATATTTTATTAACATATTTCTTAGCCGCGACAAATCCATACCACTTAGTCTTTAAATTAGTTTTATAATTTAAACTTTGTATCCTTGTACTGAATGGTTGCAAAATTTATGTAAATTAATAACAGTCTCAGCCAATGCGTATAATTGTTTAAAGGTAGCGCTGCTTATCAAGTTTTTGTATATGTTTGCTTTAAAAAACGTTAGATTTGACAGAAATTTGTAGTTTTGTTCAAACTGACAAAGTAAACCTATGCCTGCCATTGTCAATGGTATTTCTGATTAATAATGTCAGTTTTATTACAAGGAATTCCCTTATTGTGCACATAAATTTTTAGATTAGGACACTGGGATTGAAGGTCTAGCATAGAATAGTTAGGTTGGCGTAAATTATAGGCGTGTTTGTATGTTTCTTCTAGAAATTTCGCGTATAGCACAATAATGTATGTGTTTAACTCGCACAATTTTACAGAGGCGTTTATGCCAATTTTTACTACAATGGGAGAGCTTGCTGTCACGTGATGGTCAATATTTAAGAAAACATTTTTTTTATATTATTATCTGTAAACATCTTAAAAAACCTAATTCAGATATCGTCATATTTTTTGTTTTACCTAAGCTTTTCTACTGAAAACTAGTTCCGGCGTCACTTTTGCAGACACAAAAAGAGCTTAATTTTGTATGGCATACTTTCTGTGTGTTTTAAAGCCACAGCCCTATGGAGCTGTAAATAGCACCTCAAATTTATTTGTTGATCAAGAACTTTTTTGTACTCTGAAGTTAGAGTCTTACTCGCAGTCACGTGCGATACGCAATTCAAATGTCTTTTTAATTCTCAACAATTTAGTGCAATTTTAACATTTAGCATGAATTATTTTAGAAATAAACCAAAATGCTCATATTTTGCCGTTTTGTTGTCAAATTTTGCAGCTATTTTGAATTGAAGCGTCCTTAGTTTCTTAAAAATTACAAATAACCTAGCACCATAGTTTGCTGCGTACGCATATTAATTTCGCTAACAAACGTTAGCACGATATTTTTACATGGCAAGTCCAGCGTCAGGGTTTTGACATTTTACTAAACATTCCTAATGTTATGGATCTAAAATCAACGAAACAGTATGTTATCACAAAACTCCTAAAATATGTAATAACGCGAGTTTAATAATAATAAGTGCACGAAATCTTCAAAGCTTTTAAATGTTTTCGCTCAGGTCAGTTTTCAGAATATGACGTTTTCGTTGTAAAATAACTAGTGTACATTTGCAGTAACGCAAACACCTCAAAAGCTTGTACTATTGTTGTTATTTGGAATTGCTAAAGTTCTGCTAAAATAGTTGGTCATATAAAAACGCAAAAAACTATAATCGGCACAGTTGTAAAGCCTGCTGCAAATCGTCTGCTAGAAGAATAATGAATTGTTTGTGTAAAGCAACATCGCCAACACAGCTGCATTGCAGATTATTTCCAAATTATAGGACTGTACGTGCAGCAAAAGAATATGCAGCTTTAAATAGATCTACAAGCTTCATAAATTTGTCTACAATATGAAGCAGCCCAATAGTTTTTACTTCGTCAAAAACTAAAAATGAATTTATAAAACTTTAGTTTGCCTTTATTCTAAATTCTATGTTTGAGCTGATCAGTTATTGCTCCTGAGTTATATAGTTTGATGCAAAAACATAGATAACATGTGTTTTTACAGATAATTGAAGCACAAGACCCTAAAAAAAGCAAGATACGCAAAAATAAAACGTTTTATCACAAACTTGGTTTTGAGGCAGAATGTATTAAACAGATTTGAAGATGTGGGTTTTACTAGATACAGGATAATTTGCACAGGGTTGCGGTAGAACGTTTAAATGGGTAAATCAATTTTTGTCTGTAGCAAGTCAACAAAACGTCTCTGCTGGGAGCCGAAAAATGTGTATGAAATCTCTAGGGGTGCAATGAACTGCAGAATTGGTGACTGTAATAAACGCTTAAAGGTTTTGCCATTATCAAAATTAAAAAATTCGCTTTTACAAAATTTGTCACTTATTGAGTCAGTTAAAACACATTTACATTTGCAGTCAATATTATTGGCAAAAATACGTCAATATTTGTGAAAACAAGTGTTGCAAACAGAATAGTTTGTGTGAGAAGCGTAACATCGGGATGTGGTTTTATTACTAAAGTGTGTTGGAGCTTTGAAAGACAGTGAACTAGAATTAATAGCTTTTATTTATTTTTTGAATAATAATTCTGAGTTAGCTTTAAATTGACGCCGATGTTTTTGCACGAACAAAAGTTGACGTGTGTGCAGGATATGTTTTTAAGTGGTTTAGATACTAGCCGTTCAGATAAGTGAATTATAATAACTACTCGGTCACTAAGTTTGTAGCTATAGTTTGTCATTTCAGAGATTGTTGACAGCAATTTGCTGGATCTGAGTAGACATTTAAATAATCTATCTATGACAAGCACTGCCAGTAACTTAGAGCTGCAGTTTTCTAAAATTATTTGTGTGACATTTTGCATTTAGACTGCAGGTGCGAATATTTCTCTCTAATAGCTCACTCCGCAAACATTTCTCTAATACGATAGTTGCCTTACAAAATTGGCAGTTTAAAATTGCAAAACATTCTGCGTAGATTATAATGAAAACCATTATAGAATGCCGTAGCGAAAGCAGATTCAAACAAATACTAATTTCTGTCCTAACTAAAGTTTACAGTCCGAGTTTTAATTTAATTTTCAAATTTCATCAAGATCTAAGTTCTAGATTGTAAACTTCTCAGGTCGCTGGCGCAAAATGAAGTCCAATGTTTGAGCAGGCCAAGTAATAGTTTTTATCACTAAAAGTTTGAGTTTCGATTCAATTTTCATCCGTTATCCAGATCCTAATGCACGATTGTAAACTTCTTAGGTCGACAGCGCGTACTAAAATCTAATTTTTCAGCAAGCTGAATAAAATGTGACAGCGTCAATAAATAAAGCATAGATTTTTATTTTATCTATCCAGATTCAAGTTCCTAGTATTAAGTTTTTTTATTCCTTAGCACCAAGTAAGGTCCATAGTTTTATTAGGCCAATTAAATGGTCCAAGCGTTTAAACTCTAACTTGCGAATAAATAATTGTACTTTAGGTGATCTGTCCATGAGCAGTTGTCGTCTTCGCCAGTTAAAAAAGAGTTTCCAGAGATTAACGGGAAGGCATAGAGGAGGCAAGTCCAGTGGTCCGAGCCCTTTGGATGCTATGCAGCAACAAGATTACAACTAAAATCAAGAATTCAATTGTCTCTTTTTCTAAGTTGAAGGGTTACTTTATCCTCAAATAGGCCTAAAAACTACATTAAGAGCACATAGTTTACCTAACATCAAGACAACAGTTTGCAGACTACCTTTCTTACTACACAAAACGCCTGTCAAATTCATGTGGAAGAATATAAAGGATCAATTTAAAAAACATTCTGTTCTAGAAGAACCCACCCTTTAGTTTATTTCAGTCCGGTTTTCGTTTAGCAACTCAACTGAAGCATTAAAAATATTGATCCACGATAATGTTTCTTGAAAGTACGCTTAACGGTTTCAAAATGGAGGCAGGCCAACTATTTCTTTGACGCTGATTAAAATGAAAGAACATGTGCACTTTATCTCCAAAACAAACACAGCTTGTAGCGATGGAACCCTTCTATGGCCCACCTTATAGTGATAAATTATTTTTTGGACCGCAATTGACATTACTGGATCAAAATACGAACTATAAGGAAAACGTTAGTCCCGACAATGTGTCTTAGAAAATGCAACCAAGAGCAATGCAAAGTGGAAACGTTTTAGCTGATACTGATATGCAGAGCAGCGGGGCGATTTAACCACTAAACACAACTACAATCAGGCCAGTGTTTACGATCCATTGGCATGATTTATTTCCTGGTTTTCTACTGTCTGCAACTTTGTCAATAGAATTTTATTCTGCATTTGCCGACAAAGATTTAGAAATATCTGACGAGTGTGGCAGAGATGGTGACGATAAAGATGATGGAGACAACAACTACTAAACTCAGTTTGTGTTTTTGGCTGTGAGGTTATTAATTTTTAGAAGTATGTATAACATACATCAGACAATTTTCGTATTAATTTAATTAAATTTTGAAAATTCAGATTTATTGTTTTTTAAATGCATTTAACAGTTGTAAATAATTTAAAGTGCGACCATAAAATAGTATTGTACAAATGTTAATTGCAAGTTCGTGCATACGATATTATATTATTTATAGCGGCAGCACATGAAAAATTTTAAAGACCCTAGACACACTTTGGCAGCAAGTGTGCACAATTTGGCAGGCTAAACTAAGAATTTTGAAGACATTAAAATCTTTAGGAAGGTTAAAACATGAAATCTTTGACATCAGGTCCCAAGAATCGGAAGTCTAGTCCTCGATTTGTATTTTTCTCTCTCAAATGGATATTAAGTGACGCCAAAAGTTCCAAAAATTTGATCTAAAATCCATCGCTAGGTCCACATTGAGGTCCGGCACCAATTCACAATCCCACAAATGAAATCCGTTGAGAGAGAGAGAGGCAAAGTTTCCTACTTCCAAGTTCCAGTAATCTATCTATCAATTCAGACACGCTAGGCAGGCAGCAAGAAGGACAAGAGAGCCAGGCAGAACTTCCTTGTACTAACATGGGAACCTTCCTTACTTAAAACTACAGAATAAAGCGAATTTACCCGGAACGTATACTACCCATATGAGTGACCACTGCTTGTGTAGTCGTTTGACTGCAAAATTCGTTGTTTGGCCGCAAGCACGCGCGCAATTTCAAAAATATCGATTTTTTCAAATTTTACCGCGCTCTAGCTCCCACAGTTTATGTCCAATTTTCAAAAAATTTGAAATACAACATCTTTGTACGTTAATCTACAAAGTAATTTCAGGATTTTAAAAAATTCGAAAATTTTATTTTTTTTCGAAAATTTCTTAAAGATGTGTATTTCTGAGGCCCAGAGTTGTAACATTTGTTTTCGAAAAAATTTAAATTTTCGAATTTTCAAAAATCCTGAAATTATTTTTTAGATAAACATGCAAAGATGTTGTATTTAAAGTTTTATGAAAATTGAACAAAAACTGTGGGAGCTAGAGCGCGGTGAAATTTGAAAAAATCGATATTTTTGAAATTGCGCGCGCGCTTGCGGCCAAACAACGAATTTTGCAGTCAAACGACTATACAAGCAGAGGTCACTCATATGGGTAGTATACGTTTCGGGTAGTTTTGCTTCATTCTGTAGTTTCAAGTAAGGAAGGTTCCCATGTGAGTGTGATTTAAATATCAAACTCTATAATATAGTGTGCCAGAGGAGCAGGAAAGAGTGAATAAAGAATGAACGGCAATATACCTATACAGCATGGCAATACACACATACCGCATTCGACAGCAAAATAATACTTTATTATTATTATCACTGTTCACACTACACTGTTTAATGCAAAACACAAATTCCACATTTCTCAATTATGTCATTCTTTCCTTATAACAATTATGTTTTGACGCACAAAAGAAATACTATTTTTAATCCTATCATATTTATACGGATTCTTATACTGAAGCAGTAGCACTGAACGCCCAACATTTTATTATGGATTTACTATCCTACAATTTGAATCTCGCTTTTCCTTTTACGACAAACCTTAATAATATAATTCTATTCTCCTTCCCAAATTCTTTTACACACAAAATATTGGCGAATAATAATTAAGGTTGAAATCAGAATAAAACACTGTGAGTCTATATATATTTAAGCTCTGGATAACATCTACTAGAGCTCAGCACTTGAAAACACAGCGTTCCCAAAACTTTTATTTCTTACATCATAAAAGTCTACACACTTATCTATACTACTTACAAACTGACATTTTACTTTATTTATTAAGGAAATAAACAGGGTATATTACTTCGAGGAAAGTAGTATATCAATTTAGGGAACACTGGTAAAACGGAGCTGTGTTGAATAGACTGCGTATACTACACACATTGTTGCCTTAATTTACTACGCACCCCCGCTTTGTTGTGGTACTTGCTTACTCATCCATTTTATCTATTGCCAAAGTACACCAGGTCTTACCATACTACACAATTGCCTTACAGCCAATTGGAATTATATTTTTTATGCGGTTTCTCGTTTTTGTCTTTTTCACGCACTCACACTCTCTATTTACGGGCTAAGTGAAAAGCTGTATTTTCTCATCGTTTCCTTATCATATTTACAGCCCCAACAGCATTGCACGCTCCTTATCTCTAACTCTGCTGTAGCCCACATTGTCCCTATTTCTTTCCTGTTCCCACCGGTAACTACCTCTCACACTTCCAACTAAACACCACCAACTACGCAACACCTGAAGCTTCTATCTACTAAAGCCAAATCAATGATCGGCATAATAATAAAATTAATACAACTAAATTATTTGTTCAGAATGCACATAAAATATATGTGACGAGACAATTTTCCAGACAAATTATTAGGTACACAAAACCATATGTCAGGGGACCATTACATACGGACCAGAAGACCATAAGTTGAGAACTATAGCATACGGAAGACCATATGCCAAGAGATCATTATATACGGGAAACCATATGTCAGACAAAAATTACACACGACTCACCATATGTCAGGGGAAAAATAAATTAGTCATAGGGCCAATACAGAGGTAATACCATATGTCAGGGAACCATTGCAAACGTATTTGACGTAATAGATTTTAATAAAATTCAAATGGTCATGTCCGCCATTTTTTTCTGCTGCATCTCCCTCCCTTCAATCTAAATACAAATTCAAATAATAATACTTCCTGCTTATGAAATCTAGATTCCAATCTAAATCTAATTACAACTTTTAATAAAATCTAAAATATAATATAACCGACTTTTTGCTACCAATAAAATCCAAAAGCTCCGAATATATCCGATGTGTTTATTAGTCATTTCTGTGCTGGCTGACGAAAAGGTGCCTCTTACCTTATATATAAGTTTTAAAGGCAAGTAGGGTATAATAATAAATCCTTTGAAGGATTTTTTAAACCTTATTTTCCTATAAAAACTAGAGTATCCAACTAAACCGTGAACCATGTACAGTTTCCTAGGCAATACTTAGGCGGCTCACCAATTTATTACATGTAAGGATTCAATGATTTTAACCAACGACCAATCCTTGGGATGCCACATTTAAAAAATCACAAATCGAAAAAGTTTTCCTTGAGAAACCCCCCGTAGTATTAAGTCATACCTGATTAGGATACCATGATTTAGCATAAAAACTATAGTAAAAAAAATTGTTTAACATACATCCATTGTTAAATACTTCAAAATTCTTCTTGTTAAAGTTAGTTATTACCGTTTGAATGTTTGGTAATCATACACTATTTTTGAGGATTTGGCAGATTTAGGTAGCTTTTAATTGTTTAAAAGCAAATTGCACGCCTCTTCTTACGGCGTATTCTGTAAATCTGTAATTATTTGTAGTTCGATTTGGCATTAATTATAAGCAGTCTGTTTTGGTAATCAGCCAACACTTGTTGCATCAACAACAAAATACTTTTTGAGTTGTCATAGGTACACGAAATGCTTAACAACTAGGAAAATAGAACCGTTTGCAACAAATTCGCGAAAAACCTACACAACCAATTCCTAAAACAGTTTGAAAGTGTATGTAAAAATCCAAGTGTTTACTATTAAATTCTTTGAATAATCACTACCTAAGTAAATAGGTAGGACGTTAAGTTAGGTAACTACTTCGTTACCGAATTTCAAGTTTATAATAGAAAACAAATATCAATACAAATATTCAAAAAACAGCTATATCCCGATCATAATTTGATACCAGCGTGTAGCTGGAGGTAATATCTATGCAATAACACCCCAACTTTAAACTTTTAATAATATTATCAGACGATATATGCATGCTTGGACTACCAAATTCACATCAGCTTAATATACAAGGATTTTTAAAAATTTACAAGTCCCAAAGTCTGCTATATCCTGACCATATTTTGAAACCAGCGTGTAGCTGGAGGTAATACCTATGCTATACCACTCCTACTTTTAACTTTAAATGATATTTTTAGACAAAATATGCATAATTGAACTTCAACAATTCACAGCAGCTTAGATATACAAGAATTTCTAAAAATTCACAAGTCCCAAAGTCTGCAATACCCTGACCATATATTGATACGAGCGTGTAGCTTGACTTAATATATATGCAATGCCACACCAAGGTTGAACTTTTAATAATATTATCAGACGATTTATGCATGCTTGAAGTTTTAAAATTTATACTAGCTTATATATACGAGGATTTTTAAAAATCCACAAGTCCCAAAGTCTGCTATATCCTGACCATGTTTTGATACTTGCGTGTAGCTGGAGCTGAATATATGCAATACCACCCCTATTTTAACTTTCTATAATATTTGTAGGCGATATATGCATGCTCGGACTTTAAAATTAACATTAGCTTAGATATACGAGGATTTTTAAAAATTCACTAGTCCCAAAGTCTGCTATATCCTGTCAATTATTTAAAACCAGTGTGTAGCGAGAATTACCATATGTGCTATACTACACGAAGTTTAAACTCTCAATAAAATTTTCAGACGATTTATGCATGCTTGAACTTCAAAAATTCACACCAGCTCAGATATACGAGGATTTTTAAAAATTCACAAGTCCCAAAGTATGCTATATCTTGACAATATTTTGATTCCAGCGCGTAGCTGAAGTTAATATATATGCAATAACTTTCTAATTTTTACATTCTATAATACGTTTGGACAATAAACGCATGCTTGACCTTAAAAAATTCAAATCAGCTTAAATATACGAGGATTTTTATACATTCACAATTCCCAAAGTCTGCTATATCCTGGCCATGTTTTGATTCCAGCGTGTAGCTTAAGGTAATATCTATGCAATAACAACCCTACTTTCAATTTAGAATAATATTCTTAGAAAATATATGCATAATTCAACTTCAACAACTCACAATAGCTTAGATATCCAAGAATTTTTAAAAATTCACAAGTCCCAAAGTCTAGTATATTTTGAACATATTTTTAATCAAGCGTGCAGCTGAAGTCAATATATATGCAATACCACTCCAAGTTGGAACATTCCATAACATTCTCAGATATTATATACATGCTTGAACTTCGAAAGATTACACCAGCTCAGATATACGAGGATTTTTAAAAATTCACAAGTTCCAATGTCTGCTATATCCTGACCATGTTTTGATTTCAGCTTGTACCTTGAGGTAATATATATGCCATTACACCCCAAGTTATAGCTTTCAATAATAATTTTAGACGATATACTTATGATTGAAATTCAAAAATTTGCATTAGCTTAGATATACAAGGATTTTTAAAAATGCAGAAGTCCTAAAGTCTGCTATATGCCGACTATATTTTGATACCAGCGTAAAGCTGGAGTTCAAATATATGCATTAACACCCCAAGTATGAAATTTCAATAATATTTTTAGACCACTTATGCATGCCTTAACTTCCAAAATTTGTATTAGCTTCGAT
>JAQFZE010002077.1:0-15559 GCA_034695245.1 Dicyrtomina saundersi | reverse complement strand
AGTATCCTAATTAGTTTTGCACTCAGACCCAGCTTAAACAGTTTAGACCACAGGAGAGCATGACTGACGGAGTCAAATAAGCATTGTATTAATTTGTAAAGATAGTGCAAGGTATTTGGGAAAAATCGAAAACGTGGGCAGACACCAATGGATTTGACTACAGCCATATTTATTAAGACCAACTGCAATTTTAAACACTAAGCGCTTTCCTCAACAAACAAGAAGTGGACCTACTCCAAGACGAAATACACAGGTAAAATTACATAATGTACTTACAGTTGGCTGTCATAGCAGAACTTGGAGGCGTGGCCTTTCTAATCTTCATAATATATCTTTACCACAAGTATAATGCGAGACACATGGAAATGGAAGTAACTACTAGACATATAAAACAAACAAAAATTCTAGTATAGGTAAATAGTCACATCTGGCACCCCATTGAGAGCTTGAATAAACATGCACAAATACTGGTTTAGTTGAATAGTCACATTTGGTACCCCATAGAGAGCTTAAATAAACAGCAAATCTCTAAGCAACATTCACAGACAACATAATGCACACATTATAACAACATACAGGCTGTTACGACAATCACACACAATTACAGAGCAAACCAACTCATTACACTCTCAAAAAAACAACTGACATTTGTAAAATCAAATAGTGCAAATAATACAGATATAAATTCAAATAATATAGATAATACTGATATGTATTTAAACAATATAGATAATATTGATTTTTATATATCGCCTACCGTATTGGGCGTCCTAACCAAGGAACTATACGCGTATATATCGTTACATTTTTTACGATCAGATGACAAGAATAAAATAACAAAATCAAAAATTTAGCTTCTAAATAATCCAAAGACACAAAACATTAGTATTTGCCAGCGTTCACTCAGCAATGACATATGATATTTAGCTTACTACACACGTATGCTCATCAGGAAAAATAAAATCACTCCAAATCCATGTTTAGAATCAAAAATGGAATGCTGTAGTTATAAAAACATAGGAACAAACCATACTGGACGCTTAACAACAAAGACGAAATAATTGAACACCAAATGTGAATCAGCTGTACTGTGTTTTCTGCAATGCATCTACTTTGACAGCTCTAATTACACCTATTTATTTATTTGTTGTAAACTATTTCTTTCCAAATCAAATTGTAATTGGAAAAATATAAATACGTTTGTACAAATACGTTTTCAGTGTAGATTTTACATTCAGCTTTCCATCAATGCGAGAAAACTTTGCTTGCGGATGATAGTTTAAGAAAAAACAAATCGTAATTCGCGGGAGGTAAACCCAGGTGGGACGACGTACGAGGTGGATGCGTTAGCACTGGACATGCTATGACAGCAGCGGCTGCCAACTGTACGTTTGAAAGGTCTCATTATGACTAACAAAAGTGAAATGTGGCACTAGCGCTTTAGTTCATCAATACTGGATAGGGAGCGTTCACAAATGATATCATCGCATTTGGCCAATTTTCTGACCTACCTACCCCTCGTTACCCATGTTAAGCATAGGGCAAATCGTCACTTTTCAGACCCACCTACCTACCCTACCGATGATATCATTTGTGAACGCTCCCATATAGTTTGATACGCCTATAACATACCTATATGCAATTTTTGAAATTTATTAAATTTCAAATTGCTTATTACTTTTTTGGCTAACGTAAGTATTTACATTTGTAAAATCCCATAGATGTTACTTTTTTTAGCTAAATCAATTTAAAAAGCTAAATAAATTTGGCCAGGATAAGTTATCCTGACCATGGGTGCCGTCAACCGATTTGGTAGAACACGAAAAATCCGAGAAGTATGTCTGTAAGCAAACAAAAATAATCGGGTTCGAATTTTGATTTAGGCTTCAGACTTTTTGGAAAAAAATTAAGTCCGTTTAACTTTAACCGGATATTACCGGGTAGCAGGCTTAAACTACTAAACGTAACAAAAATGTGTGATCTTACTAGTGAGAATTTGGTCCATGCAAAAACATTATTGCGTACATATCTAAAATACTTGCCTTGCACGCTGGGTCTGGATTGAAAAAGTATTGTCATTTACCTATAAAGTAGATCCTCGTTTATATGATCCTCGAAGTTATGAATCCGATAGAATCCGAGTTATGATACCTCAAAGGTATGATAGTGCTACACGCTTAAAAAAATAGTAGCCAGTTAATAGATACGCTGGTAACCAAAAATTCCGCTTCGAGTTAACAGAGTGAAACTGCTGAGTTAACCGAACTGCTGCTGCATGCTAACTGATAACGCTCGTATGTTGTACTGCACGTGAACACTCAAGCATTATTTCAATAGATTACAAGACTTGCAAACGGCCCGCAACCTTATCTAATTTGTTAAGGCAAGTTTATACCCCAAGGTCATGACCATGGCATATTGTCTAAATCCGATTTGAGAATTCATTAAAGTAACTAAAAATGCCATAGGATGTATGTATTAATTTGTTTTACTACTTGATTGCACTTATAATGTTGTATTATTGTGGTAGCCCCAACCGATTATCTATTAAGGATTATTTGCCAGCAGCAGCTCGATTACCATTTGTTAACCGATTTTCCAGCACTCGAAAATTTTAAAGTTAGCCGATTAATCTGTTAAAGTTAATAGATTTTCTATTATTATTTCTTAATCGATTTTCTATCATGCTCTTTTTTTGCCGTGTAATTTTATGGATTGGTGCTGGGTAGTGGATGCGAATAAATAAAGAATGTGGATTGAGATTGGTGAATTGTGTGTTACAATTTAACTCACGAAGAGTAATTTAATTTAGAAATTACTTTGATTTGAAGTATAAGCGATGATGGAATAAAATGTGTTTGTTTGTCAGAGGCTGACATAGAAGTAAAGTTTGATAGGGAACGCAGTCCCAAATTACTAGAACTAAAAGTCATTGTTGTCATAATAAATTAATAACAAATATTTACTTTACATACATTTCCTATAGTGGCGTCATTCACACCAACTATCACATCATCGTGACTTGAATTAATTCTATTTCACTGTCTTTCTGCATCGCTCTTTCTCGTCGATGATTCATTACAATGAAACAGCATAAACTACCATTTATTATAATTTATTTTATTACTACCTTTTTACTACCTTTCTACATAATTTACCGGAATTTTGAAAGTTTTGCAATACTGGACCAATTTCATCGAGCCATATATCATTCATAAGGTAATCACTAGTAGAATTCAAATAACGGAATGCGCCTCCATTATAACAAAACGTTTTCAAGATAACGGTCTTTTAATTTTTAAATGTCGCCTATAATGTGTTTTATGGGCGACAATCAGAAAAAAAAAACGGTGTCTGCTTATTTTTGAAGAGCTTTCAAATGATATATCACTCGACAAAATCCGTTAACTTTTTTTAATTTGCAATTAAGTTTTTCCGAAACCATTTTAAAAATAACAACAATCGTGCGTCCACACCATGTTCATTACCTTTGCCTAATTGTTACCATTCCAATGATATATCATTTTAGTCTCAGTACTCTCAGTTTATTAAGTGACTGGTCGAAATCCGAAGTGTTCCGAAGTTCCGAAGTTCGAAAACTGAAGTCGACCTAGGAGTGGTTGTTGAGATGCCTGCGGAGCAGACGCAACCACCGTGACGGCAGGTGTAGCGTTTTGGTAATTTCAGACAATCAATGACAACCTTGATACAGAGGGTTCACAAAGTGCAAATGCCTTTGGTTTTTCGGTACAGGCTGCGCTTGTAAACTAATGTGGATTGCATCTAGCGCTGTTTGCAACTGTTGTTGCAAAATCAACTGCTTTGGAGGCGAAGGAGCGTTTGCTTTTACCTGCTTTTCGCCTACACCGAATTGCAAAGCAATCGAAATATTGCCCGTGGTGACAGGCAAAGAAGAAGTAGACCTGTATTTCTCATTCGGATATTTTTGCAAAGTCTCTCTTAGTTGATACATTGCTCCTGTGGTTTCTGTGACGGTGACTGAAGGAGTTGGCTCCTTAGGTTTATGGACGTGGTTCGTGTTACCCCATACGGCAGTCTCGTTGTCGTATTTTGGTATCTTTTAGCAATATGGAGTATGGATTCAAAAAAATGATCGTCCATGTTATTGAGCATGGCGTTAATATGAGCATCTGGAACTAATTTACCAGCGTATTATTTTTGCAAATGGTAATTGATATGGTTTTGTTCTGGATGTATATTTGGGAACGGGAGAAACTTTGTGGTTTTCGGAGCGTTTGTGGGTACAACTCGAGGTTGTACCTCGTTAGCATTAGTAGTAGTTGTGTGAGTCATTGTGCTGGAAATAGAGGTTATGATTGGAATTTTGGATACCGGATCTGTTTTCTGAGGGATGTTAGATCCAGTAGTAGCAAGATATTTATTCGTTGGATCATATGCGTTAGGCTGTGGGACACCATTTAAGGAATTTACAAACGACATGTCCTTATGGCACTGTAAAACGCGATATGTTGGATTACGTACGGATTTGAAGCTATCTTTCTTAATCATGTATCTGATATTATTTGTACTCATGAGAGGAATACGTTGAGGATTTGATTAAAGGTCAATACGGAGACCTTTATACTCGATGGAATCAACATAAGGGCCAATGGCCTCCATAACGAAGCGATTAATTACATCGGTGTGTTGGTCACGAAGATGCTCAGTCTCGGATTGTTGTTGACTGTCGTCTAGGAAAGTGAAGTCACCGTCATCTTCTGTAGTCCCTGATTGGGTGGAGGAGACGGAGCGACTCCTTTGTGCAGATTCAAGTTTCTTCTTCCTTGTCTTTTTTGATTTCGGTTTGGTAGCCAATTTAGAATTGGACCAAAAAGAAGCCTCCAATTTTTCCTTTGAACATTTATGGCGTGCTGATAAGGTGGGAGCTTCACCGCCTACCGCACTTCTTTGAGATTGTTGTTTAACGGCTTCTGGGTGGTTCTCAACGATTGTATTGTCCATATCGGACTCACCGTCGTGAACACCCGTGGCGCCAGTGTTATTGAGATTATTAATGGGAAAACTGTCTTGCCCGTCTTGACATCAGTCAAGACTTGACTAAGACTTGACTTGACTTGACTAAAGTTGGCAAGAATTGACTTTATTTTCTAACTTGTATTTTAAATTTCTGAAAAGAGCCAAAGCTTTAATTCCTAGCTAACTATTTTATATGTATTGGTAACTTAACTATTGGTTAAGAATTAGAAAAATGACTTTTTCCTCTTCTTTACTTTCCCCGCGGTTTTTGCTGAAGTATGGTAGACGTTTAGGTCATTCCATATACTACTCACTATTTCCTAAACTATCTAACTTTATTTGTAAGCTTTAAATTATTTTTAGATTTCGAAAGGTAAATTGTTTTCAGATTTTGAACGGTTTACACTAAAGTGAATTTTTGAACTCTGAATTTAAGCTAAGTGTTATTTTGGTTCAGAATTGAATTTTGGATTTTTGGAGAAAATAAAATTTGACTTGTGACTTTTCTGACCTAAATTTTGGAAATGGAATTTGTCAGTTTATGTCTTTATTTAAAAATTGACAAGAGAGAAATTACAGTTTTTCTAAACTCTAAGGTTGTACAATTGTGCTTTTTGAAATTAAAAATAATTTATTTAATTTTGATCAACTTACGGAAATTTGAAAGAGATTCGGGATTAATTTTCGGGAATACTAACTTTCTCTTGAGAAACTTTGTAGAAACTTTGAAGATGAATACTCAGAGAACTCGCTGAACTTGGGAAGAGGTCGGAGACGGCTTGTAGCTTTCTCGTAACTCCACCAGTTCTCAAGGTTGTAAGACAGTATTAGTGAAAATTAATCTTTTAAAATTTGTGATTTTGATTTTCAGAAAATTTATGAAATTTTGTATAAAATAATTTGTAAAATTGTTTCCTGAAGAAACACAGGAGTACTTTAAAAATTTTTGAGGTCTTAGTAGGTAAATCGATGGGGCGCAAAGCTTTTTCTGATTTATTTTTAAAATCTAAGATGTGCCAAAGCTTTTTTGAATTCCTGTAGTGTCAACTTTAAAAATAATTTGTTGGTGATGTCCAAAACAGTAAACTAGATGATTTTGGTCATAAACAGATGTTTTATGTCAGTAATCTGGTGACTTTCTGTGAAAAATCAAGTTATGGCGTCACGGACAAAGGCAAAATATTGTTCTTTAGGAACAATGCTCATGAAATCCTAATAAAATTATACTTGGACACAAAAATTCAAAATTATTAAGGCCTACACACACAAAATTTTAATTTATATTTATTTATGCGTTACCTATCTCTGATTTTGATGATCTAAGACTGCGGTTTGCGTCCTAGATCCTAGGTTAATTTTTCCTTCAAAGAGTTTTGTAGTTTGGATTCGAAAAAAAATTTGTTTTTCAAGCATCTTAGACTGTAACTTCTTCGGAGTTCCTGAACTATCGACTGTTTTGATTAAACTGAATGATTGTTAATCACCCTGTACACTTTTCAAGTCTTATTTAATTAATTGTGAAGTAGCACCAGTTAAAATGTGTTGACACTGTTAGTTAATTTATAATGGGAAAAAAATTCTATTTTTCTTTGATTTATGCTCTAATCTACTTCGACAAATTCAAATTTGTATTGATTTGGCGATGTTTTTACTGCCGCTCTCTGTGAGTAGACTAGCTAGTACAATGTGGATGAAACTGATTTTCTGAAGTGCTGTTGAGTATTGATGACCGGTGATGGTCCACCAATGGTTAACGAATGCAATGATTTTAGTCAAAAAATCACTTCCGGAGTGCATAAAGTTTACTTTCGTTTAGTAGCTATGTGTAATTATACTTATTTGAATTTGAATCGGAATCCAAGGTTTATATATCTAAGACTTGTTTACTAAAACGTCAATAGTCGTCTTATCCGACTTAACGGAAATTATATCTGTAAATCAGGAATTTTCTTTAAATGCATATTGAAATTAGGACAAAAAAAACAGAAAATAATAAAATTGCGACCGTCACCTACACAGAAATGAAAATAATTATAAATTAAATTTGTAGTTTGTTGTTGAAAGGAAATATAAGCACTTATTTCTTAAATTTATCAACATTAGATAGCATATACTTTTTGTACAAAGCCAGATTTTGAAATTATACCTTTTTGGTTGGACTAGGTCTGCACCTTTCCACACGAAAACTATAAAACCAAAAACCCGTCAATTGCCTTAATATTTGTGACCTAGGGCTTTATACCAACGCCAATCTGAACAGGCGAATTTTCCAGCGAAGCTTGGGTGGTATTGGATTAGCATAGGTTTTACCGATCGTTAATTGAAACTAAAATCACAAATAAAACATTTTTACCGATTTTTCGTTTGGGAAAATTAAGTAAATAGGGAAATTTAGAATTAATAGGATGGATCATGAGCCTTCACTTCACTAATTTTGTAATTCTGTCCAACTTTGAAACTCTAAAATTATGATGAAAGTTAAGCCTGAAAGATTTTATTTGATTTTCGTATGACCTACAATTGAATTGATCCCATACGCTTTGATAAGCAGACGGGGGATACACTGTTGACTGGCAATTTGTGAAGAAAATGAGATTTTCTTCTGAACACAGTGTACAAAACACAGTAGATTTTTACACTGAGAATTTTTAGATAAAAACCGCTCGGATTTGGAGGTAAGCCCACGATGAGAATTTTGCCGACTTGAAAAGATGACGAGTACCAGGTTTTTGCCTGAACAGCGGCCAAGAATTTTTCAGTTGAAATTTTTTCATAGGAACTCTGCAAAAAAACCGGTTGAAAATGGATTTAATCAAACGAAATTTTCACTGCTGAAATTTGTAATTTCATTATTTTGCCATTTCAAAAATGGATAAGAAACTAATTACCCAGACTACCTATAATTAGGTATTCGTATATACTTAGTATTAAAATTGTGTACTTACAATGAGTTTGGACGAAGACAAAGAAAAGCTGATGCTTCACCACGTCTGAAAAGCAGAAATCTGAAAAATCGGATTTTACGGATTTTCAGGTTGATTTTTTGAACCTGATTAGTCGTCCTAATGTAGATGAAGAACTAATTCGTTCGATTTAAACCATAACACTTCGGATTACAATCCGGAAAGATGTCAAAAACTCATTTACCACTTCGGCACGAAGGACTCTATACCTTCAGCATGGAAGAAAATCCACAAAAATTTAAATTGTTCGTTTTTGGTATTAATTAAGATGCCACATAGTTCTTCTGTAGATTTTCCGAAAGAGGAAATTTTTCTGTACTGGTTAATGCATTATTCGGTTTCCATTTTTCAAATTTTAAAGAAAATCAGAAAATTTCCGGTTTGGAATTTGAGATCACAAAGGCGCACGTCTACACTGCACTAACACACACTTTAAATGAGGACGTGTGTCGTACGGCATGCAAAGAGTGGCTTGGGTATGCAAACAAGTTGTGGCTGTAGTTTCAGCGGTTGCCACTTATTTGCACTGGAGGAGAAATGGCGTTGAGGTGCCAGTATTCCTCAGTATGTTAAAGCTACCGGGATTCAAATAAACGAAACCAGCTTTTGGTTTCGAGTCGCAGTAACTGCTATATTTGGCCGTGAGAAGATGCTGGCGTTAGTACTTAAGTCAATAAGTGGAAACGTACAACAAAGTAAGCCTGGCCCAGCCCACACCAGCATCCCATCTCATTACGGGCTTTTATTTACGAGATACTAACCGATTTTGTACCACGTTTGTTTTACCTAGCGGAATTTTGCGACTTTAAAATTTTACGTATACGTAGATGGAGCGGTGTGCAAGTTTGCAACCTTGCAACCTGGCTCCACTACTTTCAAAGGTAAATAAGTATGTATGTGTTTTAATTTTTATTTTCATCATTTATATTTATATTTTGTACAAAATGTTTTCTGAGGTTGAAGTTTTTGGTGATTTTGAAAATATGTGAGAGAAAAGGGTAGGGCCAAACCTACCTCGCACCTTATTATACGGTTGTACAGGTCAGGTCAAGCTTCTGAAGGTCAATCCGACCTTCACGTCGAGTCGACTTTCTTTTCTTCTACATTTTTGGTATATTCATTTGGATCTATTTTATGAAATATAAAATGTAGTTGCATATATATTAAAATTCACAAATAGATTTTTGCTTATCAATGTTCACATATCCTTGAATGTTATTTGTGTAGATGCTAATTGCCATAGAAACTTTATCCCTCGCCCACTTCTGAGTTCAAATTCAACTTAGCAATATAGTCAACAAGGTATTTTAATTTTGACTTGGTTGGTGCATGTTGACTTGAAAGTGTTTCTTTGAGTTCACTAAGCATTTCCATAATACCATCTGAATTTGTTGAGGTTTTGCCTAATTGTAATTCAAGCTTGCTAAGTTTCCCTTCACTATCCGTGCGTAAGCTTTTTAAAAACTCATAAAGCTTCGCGTTGGATATAGGACCTTTATTATTGCATAGCGGTAAGTTCTTCCATTGTGGGTAGTGCCAGTCAAAGTTATCTTTTAAGCCAGAGTCATGACTTTTTTTTTCATCTTTCTTCTTTAGAGTTTTGCTCTTTTTATTTGTGTGGATTTCAAAAACCTGTTTATTACTACAATCGCTTTTGGCATCGTAATCAAACATATTATTTCCAAATGGTAATTCAGGTAATTCTGGGGTGGTATTATTCACATTATCAGCTGGGCGCTTGAATGAGTTTCTGCGTTGTCTTGACTCTAGTGTTGATTTTGCGAGTGAAAAATAGGAACAGGGACATCATGGTTAGCAGGATTGTTGTGGGACGTCGCTATGGTTTTCTCAGCAAATGTTGAATCTTTGTTTAGACGCGTAGGGCAGTTTTTACCAATGTGTCCTATTACTTGACATAAGAAGCATTTCCTTTTTCCTACTTGTGTTAATACTATAAAGTCAGTTTCCTCATACTTTATTGATAACGTTTCTGGTAAGCGTCGGATTTTCATAAACTGCATGCTCACAGTTCTAGTGAAGCTCTTAAGGTTGGGAAATAGTTCTTCATCCATGCCATGGATAGTTTCAAATTCCAGTTTTCCTTGCACAGACCCGTGCTTTGTGAGCTCGTTAATTATGAGTTCGTCGTTGATGAATGGTGGACAGCCTATCAGCTTAACCTTTTTAATAGGATTAATATAAGGCCAAAAGGTGCACGTTTGCTTAACTCGAGGTGTATCTAAATCTTGTCCCTGGACTGATATTTCAATTTCTGTAGCAGCTTCTATTTTCGTTGCTGATGCTTCGTCTTTGACCCATATTCCATAATTAGACGCCACTCGGCCAAAGAATGTAATATTTGCATTTCCAACGATATTTCCGACTGCTGTGCAGTAATCAACACAAGTGGCTTCTTTAATAAACTTAAGGACGAATCCATATTTCTTTTGGGTTAGACCCTGGCGGTCGTCACCACCGCTTGATGCTGGAACACTCATATCTATGTAGGGCTGGTTTTCCCAGCACCTACTAGATAAGCAATAGTAGTATGACTGTAGACGGAATTTTATTTCACAGAATAGGATGATCAAATATTGCAAATTAAAATCAACTAGATTGACTATTTGCACACTGTTAGAGATCACTCACACCAGAAAATACAGGGGAATTTATTTGTATAACTTTTAATAGAATAGGTTACACACTTCCTAAAGTATTTATTATAAAACAGCAGCGAAGTATTTACACGTCCTACCTCTCGAAACACCAGGAAAACTTCTCTACGTATCTACTCTTAAGGATTACTTAGAAGACATGCTTACCATACTAAAACGGCAGCAGCGTTTAAGTTACATTGAAATTGAATTACAGGATGATTCCACAATTAGAGGCTGCAAACTCTCACATGAGGCAGTACTTCAGTTGGACTTGCGGGATTGTGGTGTCGGGGGATATAAATTGTTTGGAAAACTCTATTGAAACCTTTTTAAACTTCATGTTGAAACATCTGAAGGTATCACTGCGTTTTGGAATACCAACCAGGATAAGTGTAAAAGAGTATTAAGTAACAATTTTGTATTATTAGCATTCACATTTAACTTACAACAACTAAAATTATTTCTTTTTTCTAGCCAAGATCTTGGTATTATTCATAATAAGAGAAGTTCCAGAGAATGGCTTTATTGTACCAAACCCTAAAGACAGAACGGAGCTAGAGGCAGCTGTTTACGAGGCAACATATGCTATGAATGATCATGGTGTATTTGTGTTTATTGCTATTGCAAACACCCTGAGTTCAAAAGCGGCTCCAAATGTTAAACAACATTCATCTTTACGCTCGAAAAAAACTCCTAAATGGAACAGCGAAATGGTAACAGCGATGACAATTATAGCAGTGATTACAAAATTTCATCTGTAAGTACAGCAAACCGTAAATCAAAAATTGAACATCAAGTGACACCTAGCGCCCCCAAGCTTAACTATACAAGTGCGAAACGTCTATGAGTAAATTTGCAACCGCCCATAGAGAAAGTCTTCACAAGCATTCCAAAACCCACAAGGAATCATGTGGTTCAAAAGCATGCCCCGTCGAGTCTTGTAGTTTTCAATTTTCACAATTTCAAGGGCTTGATTCACATGTAGTCTGTACATAACCAAAAATTAACAGTAACGCATCACACGTTTACCTCTAAAGAAGATCTTGAAGACTGGAAAAATACAATTAAGATAAAAGATTGCGTCAAATTCGTGTATAAAACTTCTCCCAAGAAAACGAGTTACCTCTTGTATTGTCACAAAAGTAAAAACTACACCTCACAAGCGGAAACGGCGAACAAAAACGCAGAAACAATTAAAATTGGTTGGTGTCCCTGTCGACTGCATATAAAAAACATAAGAAATTAAATAAGTGTAAGGTACCACGAAACACATTTTGGCCACACAAAGGAGCAAAGCAAAATTGGCCTTTGTGTGCCTCAGAAAACAGAAATAGCAAAAACATTACTTGATGGAGTACCAATGCCAACAATTATAGATAATATTCGGAACAACATTGGTGAAACGATAAATCGAATAGACATTTCCAATATAAAAGACCTGCACAACATTGCAAGCAAATTTAAAATAGGGTCAGACAAACAATTGACTACCAGTGACACTGACAGCGTAGACGGTCATTTTATACAAACAAAAAGGTAAACATTATTCTATGTATCCTAAAATTGAAGAAAATGACTTTCTCTTAGGTTACATGAACTTTGGTCAAGAGCAAATGCTTCGTGATTTTGGAAAAAACGCGATATGCATAGATTCTACGCATGGTATTAACGCATATGACTTCTATTTAACAACTGTAGTAGTCATAGACCAATACCAGCAAAGTTTTCCTGTTGCATTTTTTTGCCATAACAGGAAAACTCAGGACGCATATAAAACTTTGTTCCAAGCAATTAGAGGTCGAATTGGTGCTCTTACGTGCAAAGTATTCATGACTGGTGATGAAGTAGCATTTCATAATGCATGGGCGCTTGTTATGGAAAAAACCAATAAAAAGCTACTATGCGCCTGGCAAGTTTTGAACAATTGGCAGAAAAACTTGGGTTTAGTTCCACTAGCAATAAGAAATGTAATATGTGCTCAACTGCAAGCAATAATGAGAGTAACACATGTGCCTGATTTTGAGGTTACTTTTAACACATTTGTAGACAACCTTAACAAAACCACTGGTCTGGAAAAGTTTGCTACCTATTTTTAAGACAATTATGCTGCTAGGCCCAAAGAATGGACTCATTGCCATCGATTTTACGCAGGAAGTAATACTAAAATGTACTTGGAAAGTATGCTTAAAACAACTAAACATAAGTACCTTAATGGGGAAAAAACTTAACGCCTAGATAGAGGATTCATTGCCGTACTTACGTTTTTAAGGTAGCAGCAGAGGCGGCAAATTATGTATCACTGTCAACAGCCCTTGACACCTAAAGACATTTCTCTTCGAAAAGCCCACGACAGATGCATAGGCGTGTTTTCTTCCCTCGTAACACCATATCAAAATTATTGGATAGTAAAATCATTCAAGTCATCTAATCCTTTTATAGAATACGAAATACGTCTATCAACACCATCACCAGAATCGTGTGATGCTAACAAGAAATGCGGATTGCAGTGACCTGATTGTAACACGTGTATTCGTAAGTTTTTCGTGTTCTGGTAGATGCAGCTCTAGAAGATTTCCTCCCGGACTTAAATGAAAATGATAAAATCCTTCTTGAAAGCTCCTAAATTGTACGATCCATCAATGCACAAATGCTCCTTGTCTCCTCGTGGAGGTCAATGAAAGAAATATATATCCTACTCACTGAGCTATGTGTTCATTTTCTACTGGAATACTATATATCAGTATTTTCAATAATGGTTTGGGGGGAAAATGTCCGGGGTTGCTGCTTGGGGGGAAATGTCCATGGCAAGTACGTCCGTATACCTTCAGAAAGTTGTATTTCCCTGTTGTCTAACCTTTTTTTCGAGCCTAACGATAAGGGAGCGTACGTAATGGGCATAACTTCCCGTCATTGACAAGACTTATCAAACAACACCCCAAATTAACAACACTCCAAATGAGGTGTTGTTCGATAAGTCTTGTCAATGACGGGAAGTTATGCCCAATATTTTTAGCATAATAGCAACAGCATCAATTTTGTATGTGTTAACAGTTTCGTTTTATCTATTTCAGGATGACCTGGAGGTGTGCAATTTTCATGGATAAGCACACCCCTAAAGTCGTCGCTGTGACAAGGCATTGTGAATCTACTGGAGAAAATTTTAACTTAATAGCCTACACTTCATTTACTTTCCACCCCGGTGACATCATCGTCATTACAACTCAGCCTCAGCCCTCTTCTATCCAAGCAATAAAACATTTCGAGGAGCTGCTTAAGCAGGAAAATGTGAATAAACTTTTCTGGTCTGTCAGTGCAGGGTCCGTAAATGCAATTCTGTAATGCTGTAAAAAAATAATGAGGAATACATATTTTAATATTTAATGGATATTTCTAGCTAATTACAACCCCTATAGGTATCGTATTGTGACAAGGAACTTTGAAGTTAAACTAGCAATACCCCAATTCCATCACCAAATCAGGATAACAATATAATTGTTATCAAAGGTCATATATAATTTTCCCGAAATATCGAAACCTTTTTTATGTTACTGGAGAATCACAAGCGGGTAAGTTTTAAGTGTTCATTCTTACAAACTACAAAGTTGCTAGTTGCTACTGATAACTGCTGCATATGAATATGATTTGCATAAAAATGAACCCCGTGCGCCGTGCCGTATCATCGACTTGAAAGTATATACTGTATATAGTATAGTGATTTAATTTAATTTTAGACTGCGTTTAAATTGAGCACTTATACAAACACCTTCTGTTCAAAACTTGACAAGCTCAACTGTAAAAATGTGAAGATTAGTAGGTGGTGTAAAGCTAGAGCTACCTCTCAATGCCCTGGACATGAAATTTTGAAAAAGATACTGAACAACAATCCATCACACTTGGAAAGTTTATCCATTCTTCCTGGAGCAGACATCCGCAGCTTTAATACCTCGCAACGAAACGGAAACTGTAACTGACAAAACAAATGCATTTATGATTTTTGATGGCATCAAAGGGTGATCGTCAAGGGTGAAAGGGGAATAGGGGAAATGGGTGGATAATAAGCGGCCTATTGGCGTGATATAGTCGTTCCACCGTTGGGCCGCTGGTAATGTAAGATAGTCCGGCCACCGTTGTTTGCGGCGACATTACTGCCTGCCTGCCTGCCTCCTCAAATCGTGACCAGTGCAGTGGTCCAACCATTATCTGACTAAAATTTGCCTAACGTGGTTTGCTGGGTTGATAGGATTAATGGATTATGGTGTTGCTTGTGATTAAATGACTGGTTTGGGGGTGGATTCCCATTCACATTTGTGTGTACCAACAGTTGTACGACATTTTACCCCCGGTCAGTATCCCCCAGCAATTTCCCCCGAAACAGCAACCCCTCCCGTTCTCCCGTACCCTTAGTTAAGACGCTAACTAGTAAGATGAATATTGTTATGCTATACAGTGATGATTCATTAAATGCTTTACTCATAAATCGTATTCAATCTGAAATGTTGGTGGTAGTGACTTTCGCTGTTGCTGATTTTATTATTATGATATTATTTTATTTATTTTTGTCAACTATATAGTAACAGTTCTTTCACGCTGTCCTTGACCTTAAGAGTGACGGAATGATTCTCCAAGAGTAGTGAGGGTTAGATGTATTTACCATGAGCAACCGGATTAGTTAGTTAGCCCCGCCCTCCTGTCAATCAAATCCATGGGAATGCATAGGGACAAAGGGTACCGCCGTATATCTATATATGCTATATGCTTAAGGGTTGCATCCATAAGTATAATGCTATATGGCTATAGGGTTAACCTAAGGGTCATGCAGGTGCATCCTTTATACAGACGGTATTTTAGTAATGGGTATAAGCTTAACCTAACCCCCCCCCCCCATGGCGAGCACCCCTGCTGTGCACCCTTTCCAAGAATCCTTCCTAATTTCAACCAAGA
>JAQFZE010002076.1:0-15559 GCA_034695245.1 Dicyrtomina saundersi | reverse complement strand
GATAAAGAGAAAAAAATATATAAGAATACTAATGCTCAAACAGCATCAACATTTTTTCTCTCTCAACATCAGCCACGAAAATAGGTTCATCTACAAGGCTTTACAAAAAAATTATATATTCACATTTCACAAATAATTATCCAAAATTTCCTTATACGATAAATTTTTTTTTTCTTTGACATAAGTGAAAACTAATTACATACCTATACGATACACAAACGGAATCTATATACCCACCACAAAGTAGAAACCTACATAGGTTTCAGATACAAATAACTCACTAGCAACAACCTTTTAAAACCAAGATTTTTTCTTCCCACATAAAAAAAATTTCAAACACCTTAAGAATATTCCAACTGGAATCACTACAAAAAGCAATTTGCGTAATTCCGAATCACTACCGGGAAAAACCAAACAATTAATCAATTTTATAAATTTCCTCATCTCAAAACTAAATTTTTTATCCCTTTCTATATTCAACAATTTTCCTCCAAGATAAAGGTTATCTCAAAGTCACGAAAACGGTAACCCTTGCAAAAATACATCACCGATGTATTACCATATAACAATCAAAACAACTTACCTCAATGTCAAACTTATATTTTTTCTTCTCTTTCTCATTCAAATGACCTTTCAAGTGTGTAAAAGTCATCTCTTTAAGACCTTTAAACAGTATCTAAGCACCATTACAAAAACACTTATTGATTCAACACAAATAATAACATATCCATAATAAGCTGACATCAGCAATGGATAGACGATAGGCATTGATCACGTCTTAACTCTACATGTTATAATTTTTGTCGAAAAACTACCTATACATACAAATATAGGTATCCCAAACCAGTGCGAGATACATACCAAACATCACGCTTACTATAATAATAATCAACTCTTTTCCTTAACTATATCCGAATATAAAAATTCAGAACACTCAATTTTTTTTATTTATCACGAAAATAATCACTTCACAGATAGGTAGAATATATTAAATACTACAATCCCTAATAATCAGCTTAAACATAAAAATGAACAGTATTCAAGGGCAATACAGCTCGACCTAGTAACCTCTATATCCATTTATTATTACCAACAACGAAATAATGCACACCTCGAACAAAAAAAAATCTAAACCACTTTGTCAATATCTTCACATTCCTTTTATCAATACAATCAATTACTCTTCTAATTGTCAGTTGCAATGAACAATAAAACTAAATCGTATAAATTTAAACAATCAACATCAGAATATATTAACTAGCCAAAAGTAGAAACCTAACGAGACCAAGATAAAAATATAAACATGTACTAAAATTCAAGTATACCTAACGACAAATAACATATTACGTAGCAACAACGACTACATAGATACAAATGCATTCCTAACCACACAAAATTCCATTTCAAACAACCTGTACCAACCAGAAAAAAAGTACCCAATGACAAGTCACACCCAACTATGGCCCATCGTCAAAACTTCAAACCTTTACCCAAACTACATAACAATAATTAATATTCAGTTTCTTGTTTTTCAATCCTCAATGAGGAAAACTAAACAATAAATATTTTTACCTTTACCAAACCTCAACCATTTCAAACTCGCATAATTTAAAAAACATCAACAAATATAATTGTTTCCCTCCTCTATTTAAATAAATTAATTAAAATTCTTCCTTGTCAACAAGAAACACCCAAACTTAAATAATATTCAACCTTTCCAATAAGGAAAACCTCACATTAAATATTTCCCATTAATTCATTTTAATGAGGAAAACCTCACACAAAAATCAAATTTTTTCTCCCCTTCTTTCCTATAAGGAAAAATCACAACTTAAAACTACCCAATATTTTTTTTTAATACTTCAGCTACAAATAAACTTATTTTTCTCTCGTCGACCACTGACGTACACACAGATATGCACTTCAGAAGGTCGCAATAAATGGCTTTTGCAACTGTTACAAACAATCTACATCCTAGATAAATTAACAAACATCAAAAAGTAAACCTCCAATTCTTTATATTTTTTTTTACTCACAAGGTAATTCAGTATTTCAACAACCTTTCTAAAAAGTCAAAAATATTTAAATCAATATAGAAACGATTCATTAGATTTTTTTTTCCTTTGCATCACACTCTCTCCCTTTAAAAATAATTTAACAAAAACTTTCCTTATACCATCACATAGAAACAACAATTTGAATTTCCAATTTATGCTTACACGATAATAACAACTTCAATTTTTCATTTTTTTTATCAACCAACAAAGCAAAGTCAATTACAACACACGAGACAAAAACAAGAATCAAATTCCACCCCATACACGAAAAAGTAATACATACTCTTCTAAACCCAGATAACTACTTTTCCACTTTAACCCTCTACACTACATATGCTATACGAGTATATAGCAAAACCAACCTACTATTATAAAGAAATTACGAAAGTTAAAAGTACCACTCTAACTACTACGCTAAAACTACATAAGTATAAGCGATCAAGATCCCACAATCTAGAACATGAATGCATGTGAAAACAATGTACAATGTGAATTCACTCTCTTGCACCTACAAACATCTATTTCAACCACGATAGACAATAGTCTGCTAAATATATACATAACATAACAACTATAAATATATAAACTTTTTTTCTCATTCACTACCCTTTTAACCTAATCGACATAGTTTAACTTTAAAATTTCAATCTTTCCTTGTCTGAATTTCATGATGCCCCACAAGGTAGCGAGAAAGCAAAAAACCTATAATAACAAAATCACGCGGAAATTAAAATCCCAAAAACAAAAAGTAACGACAATAAAATAACAATCTAACTGCAATTTTTCTTCTCTCCCTTGTCTGAATCATTTTCCCGCCCCACAAGGAAACGAGAGCAGATAATGACCAAAACAAAACTTAAAATATAACACTAGAAACCCAAAACAAAATTTTATACATTCACTACAAAATATAAGACCACATATACCTACGTAACCATAATTCTTACTAGCTATCTTTTTACTATACTATACTCGTATAAAGAAACCTAAAGATAAACTATTCCCACTTTAGTCAAAAACACTTTAGCATATTCACAAACTAAATCCCTTTTCTCTTTTTCCACTTTTCTCACCATGAACAAGCACGCATAGTCAGACCAGATATTAAGATACTACTGTACTTTTTTTATAGATAACGTTGAAGTAAGATATCACGGAAATAATATACTGATTTTTTATAGATTACATGTATAAATAGAATAAGAAAATTCATTGTATTAGTTCCATGATATGCTGAGAAAAGAAGTTATCGACCACAGATTTTATAGAAGATATGCTAAGGAAAATAAATAGGGCGAGCAGTTCATTACAGCAAAATTTCAACATATGCTGAGAAAAGTTTCAACACACTTTTATAATACGTAAAAATAGGGCGAAAAGGTTTTATGCGCACATCTAAACCACAATTAAACTAATAAATCAAATATTGACAAAACCATTTAAAAAAAAAACTATAATACTATGACCACCTTTACATTATACAACTTCCAAAAATAATATCACAACGCTTCTTAACAGAGCAGATGATAATATTTTAATTATTTACCTCAAATTATAGATTCCAAACCAAAATTATAAATGTATAACAAACAACTATATTTACTAAAATAATTATTATCCTCACTTTTCCTTTATCGAATAAAAGCAAGCAGAAACAAAATCAATATCACGTTCTAGACAGCGATAATTAATAACATAACCATAAAATAATAGCAAAACAGAATACCTATAGAAACCATCTAATAATTTACACAAGCTAGACTACAAAACACAACACTTGTACTAGATACAAATATCAATCAAAACAAGACCCTTGATATGAATCACATTATACTGCATCAAGGCAGTGAAAATTACAAGCAAACCTTAAGAAATAAAAATAGAAGACACAAATTAGTATACACTCAACTTACTTTAGTAAGCATACACAATAGTTACATTATAGAATAACCATGTCCAGATAGCAACAGAATAGAAACAAAAAGACGATAAAATGCTATATTCATTATTCAAATGGAAAAAGAATAATACCCCAAATCTTATACACCAGTTATATAAGATAACGAGAATAGATATTTCACAATACCTTCTTTTTAAAATATAGTACTGAACTAGAAAAAAAAAATTTCAGAACCACTACAACAAAGTAGGAAATCCACACTATAAAGCTAGATTCAACCTTTAGTCAACTACGATATCAAATAGCCGGATTTCATTTTTTCTTCTCTACTACATACTACTATGATTACAAAATATTATACAAATTATCGAAAATCAAAACCCCTTTTACAACTCATTTTTTTTTCTCACAAGTAGCAAATCACAAGGTATAGATAGCATGACAGTAGCAACATCGAACAATATAGATATTCGTATTAATATAATTCAAAAAATGATTTCCGAAACCACATAATTACCACAAAATATGTTTTACGTTTGCTTTTTATTCCGAATCGACAACCCAGATAATTTTCTTAACAATTCACAAGGTATTAAAAACACCACATTAAATAGAAGCTTCAACGTTTATTCCCTTGGAATAACGTCCCAAAAACAAGTAAATCTCAGGATAGACACATTATTAAAACTCAAAATACACCTTCCAAGTATAATTTTACCAAATTCAAATTAAAAATCTAAATATAACTTTTCTTTACAATTAAGATGGTTTACCAAATACCAACCAGTAGGAATAACACTCTTATTTTCAAATATCAAAATTAGGATACACCACGAACCACAGTATTATAATATTTTTTCTTTCTCATAAATCTTCTCCACCTTTCAAATAGGTAGCCGTCATTGATGTTTTCAAAATAAACTACGGCAAAAATAACTATGCATCCATCATCGCATTGTAATTATGTGTTTCAACTATACCCCACGATACTAGAATTCCGTCACCGAAATATAACTACAAATTACTTAAAATAACAATCCACAAAATTTATAAACCCAAAACGACAGAATTTTTATGCTTACAATATACACTCCAACAACATGAGTTCAACTACGAAATAGTAACGCCAATTATCTCAAAACTTTAATTTTTTTTTCACTCCCCATTTGTTTAAAATACCACGTATTTACATTATTGAACTACTTTACAGTAGACAATAAATCAATTCTGAAAAAAAAGAAACGATAGCCTACAAATACAACTTTCTACAATTACCTAATATAGATATAAATAGCCACTTCATTAGTATAGGCAACCCTAACTAACTTTAAGAAACTACGACCTACGCGGGGACACAAAAATGTTAAAAGTTAAATAATTAACTCGAAGCAAAATCTAGTTAAGTCTAATTAAGAAACAATACTATACATATAACTAGTAACACTACAATTAGACAGCTATAAGTTGATAATTATAAACAATTCAAAAGATTTAAAAACCAAACTATATCAACAAAAATGTTTTTACACAACTTAATTCCAGCCCTATTTTACAATCAGCCATTTTATAACAATTTCAACTTCTTTTTCTCTTTGCAAAATCAACAATTATGATTTACCAAATACATTTAGAATTTCAAACTAAATCCTTTTTTTTTGTTAAAATGTAGTAACTTCCTTACCAACATAGTTTAGAATTCAGAACAAATATTAACTCAGAAATATTAAATCTTTAAAATATCATAATAGTTAAATCACCCTTTCTTTTCAATAGAAATAGTAATAGACTAACCTAGCTAATAAATAAAACAGTCAGGAATCTAGTCCAACTATAGTTACCACCTCCCATAATTTTAAAATAACGAATAATAAATACAACATAAGAATAGCCATAACAAAAATCTTTCAGTAAGATAATAGAAAACAACTACGCTTAATAAATTTTTTTTTATCTACCCCAGGGTAACAATCTAAAATTTTTTTTTTATCTTTCTTTCATTTAAATTTCAATTTTAATTTTATTATTTACTTCGAAAATTATCAGTTTTTCAAGTAAACCACTTCAAAAATATGTTTAAATAATTTTTACTCACATTAATTTCTTTTATATATACAACAATAAGACAATTAAAACTCAAATTTTAATAAAATAATAGTAGAATCCAGATAGAGAAATAAGACACTGACTACATATAGAAAAATTATACAATAGGTAACGAAAACACTGTGATACCTTCCTAGTAATAAGCATTAAATAGAAAATACCTTAGATATTAAGAACAACCTATCCTTTTCAAAAAACAAATTCCTTTAAAATAATCTTACTCTTACAATTCCTTAAAAATTATAAAAAGAGAACCATACAAATGGTCAACGTATTACACGTTATATATCCATTTCAATGCTACTTAATCCTGAAAGTCAATTTTCCAAATCACAAATTTACAAACTTTATACTATTTCAAAAACCAAAACCTAGAAACTAGAACTCACATCTACAAAAACAAATGAAGTAAGCAAATAACATTCACATTGGACAATACAATTCTACAAACCAACATAAAATCAACAAATACTCATTCAACCGAGTAATACCAATAAGCACGGAAAATAAAAATACAAACGGATATCATCACCCAAGGAAACTATAGTGCCAACAAAAACGGAAGCACAGAAAACAAAACGCAAAAACGGAAACCACAGATATAATATCCTTCTTTAATGGTCTCAAAAACCAAAAAATACTACCACCTTATTTTAACCAAAGCAATACAGTCATCCCGCATTCCAGCACTTATTATCCCTCGACGACAGCAACTGGAAGCAGACATGAGCGTATCATGACTTCTCTACATCACCGAACCGTCACTACAGTTAAAACGAGAGAAACCAAAGAAAACAAAATGACTACCGTCAAATACAACAAAACCCTCAACCTGAAATCCTTTGAGGAATTAAATTCAAAACTTTAAAAATCCCAATTCAAAACCAATCCTACAAATAAAGTCTCCTACACATATTCTCATCAACTAATCCTCATACACTCTACTCCATACCCTGGTCATCGATCTTAAATCAACAATTTCGAAACCTCACTCATCGCAGAAGATCACCATTACAAAAGCTTCAAAAACACCGAATAAAAAAAGAAAAAAAAAGCAATACCGTAAATAACACCAGTTTAACTAAAAGTCAAGGACAAAGAAAATATCTTCCCCACGGATAATAGCGACAATCAATAAAGCAAACATTCAAAACTCAGGAACACACCAACAAACCCAAATTTTTTTTCTCATAAAATACCTACTTATGATGAACAACTTTTTACAGCCAGCTATTTCAATCCATCAACGATAGTAACTTCAACATGAAAAACACCAACTACTTATTCAATAAAAACAAAACAAACATCGATAATTTACTCCACTGGAAAATTTTTACTACCACCCAGCAAATCAAAACAAAATTTCCAAAAAATTTCACACCCAAATTTCAACACGCTTAGAAACAAAAACACAAATCTAGTCAAAACTAGGAACACAAACCTCGAAAAATATCTACAGCTCAAAAATAAGACAACCACAACACTAACAACAAGCTAATCAACTACTAAATCTCCATAGAGAAAAAGAAAACAAGACGCACAATTCAAAACGGAAATACGAATAATCACAAAAATTTTTAAGACAAAACAGCCAAAACCCTACATCAACGACACAACACAGCAGCTACAAGCAGCAACCGTGTCGTATCGTACTCAAAAACACGACAACAAAGACGGCAATACTACAAATATCAAAACTATTAAACTACGGCAAACCGAAATCACCACGACAAACAAAATCAAATTACCCCTCCAACCAAAATCACGAAGACAAAATGTATATATTCACAAATTTTCCCTCTTAAATAATTAGCAAAACCAACCAAACATATTATTAGCATTATCAAAAATACAAATCCAAATTCACAACCTATCGACCACAATAAAAAAGAAACAACAAAATAAATAGTTTATCAACCACTTTAGTATAACACTAAATTTTTTCTCCCCCTCTCCAAATTATCAACACGGTATCACTTAAGTTCTACAACACATATTTTATTCAAGAAATTTTTTTTTTTCCTCCCCAATAAAAAGTCATATGAAAACCCTACCTACAAAAATAAAGTACCCTCATGAAAATATGAACAGGAAATCCAGTACGTCGATTCTCGCAATTACTTTACAATTCGTCAACGCAACAATCACGGTAATTTCCTACTAGGTAACTTTTTAGGAATACGGCCCAAGCATTACCGAATTTATAAGAATTTACGAACAAACCAGAATACAGGAAATCCATCAACTTAAAAATAATCATGACCTACCTACTGAAATAATTCATAAATGCCGAAGACACAAACACAATTAGTAATATGACAATACCTAGAAATACTTAGACATAATAAAACATGAGCACACATCAGAACAATGAAAACAAACTAAAATTATCAACAACAAAAACAAAAATAGTCATCATCACGAAATTTGTTTTGTCAAGAATAAGAACACTGAAATTATGAACACCTAACTCCGCAGATAGCAAGCACAAGAATCCAACAAGTTACATCAATTATTTCTGAACCCTACTATCCTTATTCCAAACTATTCAATAAAAATTAATTTTAGTACAAATAATTAGCAATTAATATAAATACCCAACACAAATCAGTAAATTGTAACAATAATACTATCACTACTTTATATCACATCACTTCTTTTAAATTTAACAAATTATATCTTAAATATTTTTTTTTTCTCTCAATGTTATAAATCGCGAGCAACGAAAAAAAAAGATACAGTTACCTGTACACACGTTACTCAAAATTTTGGATTTTAAGTGAGGTTTTGGCCAAGTGCCTAGGCCAAGTGCCTAGGCCAAGTGCCTAGGCCAAGCCTCACTTTTTCTATATATACACATTACTATAATTCACACTACACTACCCAATACCAATAACTACGAACCGAGCTATTCATAGCAAACCAACCCACATATCAAATAGTAAAAGTTAAATAAACTTTACTAAATCAATTTTTTTTACAAGAATATCAAAAATCAGAACACCAAACTACTATGTCAAATGCTAAATACAACACCAAAACTACATACCACATATGCTACATTCGCAACAATAATTTACACAACTCTAAAAATACATTTTCACTACGCTTTACAATAAATATACAATTCTATTGATACCAAAACTACTAATTCTTTTAAAATACTGAACCAACAAAACACATTAATTGCGTAACAAAATACAATTAGGCCAAAAACTTAAGTAGAACTACACAATATATTATTTACAATACTTACAAATACATATGTAAGACTAGAGAATTATAAACGATAATTTTTATCACAAGTCCAAACATGCAACCTAAAAATAAAAAACCACGAAAAAGCAAAAGCAGGACATACAAGTGAAAATACGAAAAATACTCACACGAAAAGTAAACTATTTTATAGTAACACTTACCACAATGGGAATATCCAAGTAAACAATTCATACAGGGTACACAATTTACCCTCACTTACAAATAATGTCAACATTTTTAGTTATCACAAACCACCAACAACTGTAGAAGTCAAAACTCTTACGACTTCACCAAAATAAAAAAATTCTAATGTAGAAACAGTAGTCACATCTATAATTTTAATTAACACAATTTTGTCACAGGAATAAGTACACAAGCATTTTTCTCCCTTCTCCCAACTCAAGTTAAATAATTCAAAAACTCTAATTAGACACGCAATTTTTATATCAACTCTCAAAAATACGACAATACAACTCCCACGCACAAAATTAAATACACTTATTCAGTCACCATTATATATACATGCACGAATAAAATATCACACGAACACAGAGTAAATACAACAAGATCAGAGTCAGAACCAAAATTCAAATAAACACAATAACTCCAAAATTATCAAATCTCCACTCTCAGAAGTCACCTTCATACAAATTAATAAGGCAACAGCAGCCGTTACGAATAAGTAAACGCACTACAATCCCCATCTACACTACTATACAGATTAAAGCAGAATCAGAAGCAGAATTATCTGTACTCCACACAACCTTTTACTAATATGATAATAACAACACACGAAAAACCTTCAAGCAAAAAAAAGCTATACACACGAATAAAAGCAACATCAACTATAAACAACTATACACCAGTATACCGTGCGTATACTTACACAACCCTACTGCAGATATACTACAACAAACTAAGCAAAAATTTCAAGATTAACGACGTCAAGAATTATTCAGTCCAACAACATCAGTAAAAAGAAAAAAAATCACAATTACCAACCGATCATTTACCTCACAACTCCAAGAGGTCAGATACCCTTTCTATACAAAAGTATCAGCCACACACTATCCTTTACTATCACATTCCAAACAAACAAAAACTACACTAACTCCGTCAGTACAAGAAAATCGATACCGAATACCAGTTCGTACTTTACACAGCAATACAAGTGTACTCCAATCATACTACGTAGACACCATTCGCTGAAAAATTTAATTGTAGCCGTAAACGTCACACACCTCATTATAATCATCAACAACAAAGAAGTCGAAAAATTAGCATTTTAAATTACAGTAACAACCATCCAAGCATACCCATATATACTTATTTAGACCAGCTACGATAAGACATCTTAGCATATAGTATCGTAGGACACAAAACAACTATTACCGCCATTTAACTCAAAAATCAACAAAAATATTTTCCTTCCATCTCAAACTCTACATAAGCACAGAATAAATCAAATAATTCAACTACTTAATATTCAAGCAAGAAATCAAATCTCTAACAACAAGAATGTAAATCTACACTCTCTATCAAAATCCAATTCAACAACTATATCCATGTATCCCTATCAAAAGTCAATAAGTTCACTTAATTAACATTCTATTAATTCAACATTGACCATACCCACAACGTACCCATATAATGGCCACAAGTGCCACTACTCCCATCATACTATACCTTTAACATGGAAAATCTTCAGAATTTTTTCTCTTCCCTCTCAAAATATTTACAAGTTATTTTCTCTCGATAATTATTTCTACTAGCATCCACTTTCAAACGGACCTGACCCCTCTTATGACCTGTCTAATTTGGACTCTGCCATAAAAAAAAAGTCCAAATTATAACCACTATGATCCAGCAATGAAATGAACAAAGACCCAGGCATCCATTAAAAATGGTCTATACAGCCACGGAATGTTCAAGTCAAGCTTTCGTAGAAATCATAGTAGTTCAACAATTTTATCTTTAACTCATGACCCTCAGATCAGAACAACTACCATCCACATCCCAGACGAAAAATAATTCAAGTGACCCAGATCAATAAATCAAAGAAAATGTTTCATCTACAACTTTTAATCTTTTTCACCAGACGAAAATTGTCAATATTATTCAAGACAGCTACAAACATAGGAATTAATTATTCTATCTACTACAAATCTAAATCAACACAGCAGAACCAGATCACCAGCATTCACGTCACAGACCCAAAAGAAAAGAATAAACAGCACTTTCATCCAGTTCAATATAAGAAAAAAAATCGTTTGATAACTTTTAATCCCATTACTAACGTTAACAACCTCAACAAACTACGTATCTCTCCCTCACAGTAGTGACTGATCACTACTCCAGTTACAACGAATTCACACAAACGACACACTAACAAAAATAATTCCAATAATTATTTTTTCTCTCCTCCACAAAATACCAACAAAAATGGTTAAACGCAGAAAATTCTCTGGCCCTTTAATAAACTTTAAACGACTTCACCAATACCTAGTAATAGGAAATTCCAGAAAGTTACTGGATCCTCAATTAAATTTTCCAAAACTCAGCAAAGATCAATAAAAGAAAACCGCAAGGAATTATGGACAACTTTTTATACACGGCACTACAATCTTCGGTAGTGCACTAGAAAACACCAAACAATTAGCATTCGAAAACATGCACTATGACAACATGTGCATCCCTGCCAAGCTCACGTTAGAGCAAATGGAACAATTCCAATACCATCTTACAAAACACAACAACAAAACAATTCCAAATCTCAAATCCATACATACGCAAAGGAACCATACTCGTCACCAAATCCCAATTGCACACCTACCTTGGACACACTCGGAAACGACAACAATTCTCACCATTGAATTTTCAATCAACAATACGGTTCTCTCATATTCCATGTCAATAAGGAACGCATTCACATCTAAAAACAAGTCCTACTATCACTTTGATACAAACATGCACGACATTTCATTAACTCAACTCCACTCAGCTAATAAAATTATTTACTTATTACCAGAAACGGAACAACAAACTGAATATATTCCTTATTACCTAAATCGTCTTTTACCCTTCCATTCAAATATAGACGCCACACTATTTAAATGGACAGATAGCCACATCACCGGTTATCTCATCTCAGCTAGACAATTACTAACGGAATCCGGAATTAATTTACCCACAGGATACTGTGAACATTCATACCGCCACATTTAGTGTGCCAAATGCACTTCTCGTTGGATTCGTCACCAACTACCGAACGTCCACCCACACCTCATCTGAGAATTGACACCTACCCACCTTCATACTTGATCATACGGACTACCACTTACGGAAAACACCTCTAGAAACGCGTAACTTTACTATAAATTACAATTTTAAATTTTTTTCAATTATTTCTATATACCCATACCTATAGTTAATTTCATTATAATTATCTATTATTATGTCCAATTATTCTAAATCCTCATTAACGAATCCGCAAAATTACTTGCGAATTTTTTGTTTAAAAAAAACATATTTTTATATAATTATACACTTCTCACTGTTCCCCGCCATCCCCGTATACACACCTATAAAACACCAGGACTACAATCAACAAGCACATTAATTGCAAGCGATCATCACATCATCATCCATCAATCGTGAAACATATCATCACATCCATCAAATTTCACCATTACATCATGAGCTACACGGAAGAATTACTTCCCATGTATCACATTATTTTCTTGTTCACACAATTTATTTCATTACAATAATTTTATTCTTAACATTGTATGATTCTATAACCACGTATTATCATTATTTAGTCGTATATACGCATAACAATTTTATTCAATCGTATACACGCGTCAAAACCCAATTCCACACATTCACAATCCAAATTACTCAAAATATCACGATATTATGATGATACACACTGTTTTTCCACTTAAAATGTTTTTAAAAATTCTCCTCCAAAATTTTATACAATGACACTAATTGGGACAATAATGTTATAATTTTATCACTTCGGAGAAATATTCACTCTGTTTAGTTAAAATATTCACTCTGTTTTATTTTGTAATTATCTATGTAACAATATTATTACTTTATTTATATATCCACCCAACTTGTAATCACAAATCCACAAAAACCTATCCCCTCCAGATACCTGAGGACGGGCATCGATTCTAAGTCCGGGAGACAGATGTTGGGCACATTTCATACCCCATACAGTTATACAGATCACCTCACGTAATGTGATAATGCTTGATTGTAATATACATATATATAATTAAAGGTAATAAATACGGGAAATGCAGGGAAGAGAGAATCAGAGTAATCAGAGGCAACAGTGAGATAAACAGTCTCCAGATTACGAGCAGTGGATGGGTCTTCCCAGTCCAACTGCACTTCCCCAATTCGATTCTATATTATAATAACTAGTGTATATTATTCCGCATACTTAACCATAGGCGACCATTATCTCATTCGCTCCGCAGAGCTGCAGGAGTAGCATGTATCTACAGTGAAGAACCACTTCCTATCTCCGCTGTAGAGTCATCAGCCCAATTCCCAACCTTCCCCAACTCTCCGTGTACACCGTGCCTGAGCAAGCCAGAAGATGAGCCACTCAAACCCAGTCCAAGTTATCATCATCATATTAAAGACGAGACCTAGACGGGCAGGCGAGGGCGCGTGTTACATTTTGAGGACTCAACCGAAAATAATTTAGTCTTCCACTGAATTATGTACCTCCAATTTCCAAAGTATAAGTCCGGAATTTTAAATTTCCATGACGACCAACCGCTTCTCGATCAACCTAACCGAAGTTTACTCTCGATGACTGAAGAATATCAACCTAAAATGATTTGACGACCGTAATAGACGACATTAGTACTAACAGGTGAAACAGGAAAACCAGGAATACAAGTAACAAGTTTTTTTTAAATCATTACATTAATATAAACTAACATAAATAAATAGGAAAAACAAAAATGGAAAACAAAATAATCTCGAAAGAAGCAAATATAGAACAAAGCTCAGAAACAACTATAAGGTATAGAAATATTATTCGCTATTTTCTAATTAGTAATTATCTTTCGTATACAAGCGATTTATTTTTACGGAATGTTTTCTCACAACAAAAAGAGAACTAAATACTGGTAATGTCTATGGCCATGGCATTGTTAGTCAGCGTATAATTTAATTACTTGCTTACGGACTGTAGTCTCATAAAAACCGAAATAGTTAAACCTTTCTGAACACAATACTGAAATTATAAATCAAAATATATACAGACGGTAGTCTCATAAAAACCGAAATAGTTAAACCTTTCTGACAAAACAACACTGAAATTTTAAACCAATATACATACTGACTGTAGTCTCATAAAAACCAAAATAGTTAAACCTTTCTGAAAACACTACTGAAATTATTAACTACAATATATACACACGGTAATAACCTAAAAACCGAAATATTTCAACAATTTTGTCGCAAATACTGAATTAAGTCACAAAAACCCTTACTCAATAGACATTTTACAATTACAAGAGTCAAGGAAAGAATTATTTCATTGCAGACTAGCACAGATTTTCTTTTCAAACAACCTTAATAATTTCAGAAACGGAAATACATTAGTCAATGTTGAAAAAAAGCGAATATTCAATTCTAATAGTTTCCAATTTCAAAGAAAACAAAACAAGTATTTTTGAATATACAAGAAAATACCAATAGAATTCTCTCATAGGTATCAGAACAAATACAAATAAGTTCTACCTAGATAATTTTTATTCCGGAAAACCAAATATTTTCTGAACCAGAAACGAACTTTCAGAATAACAGATAATCATATCACAAACAATAGAAAATCAAACAAATAGAAACGATTATACAAGCAAAAAGAATAGGGACAAACATTCTAGACAACAAAATTAGTCAAAACTTCCTAGAAAGTTCCCACAATATTTATGAAATTACAAATATATAAAAGCAAACATGAATTTCAAAACTAAATAATTTTACAAACAGAAATAAGTTAACAATATTTCATAATTTAACAACCATATGCAGAATAAACGTAATTTTAGATTTTCATATGCAAAAGAATCTCATCATAATAGAAACATTATTTCAATTTCAATATAAAAATTTATATATAAAAGAAAGCATATCAAAATAGATATTAACCATATTAAGCTTTAACAGATATAACGAGATAATGAGAAAAAAATATATAAGAATA